>SNQJ01S0049315.1:47221-73135 GCA_010110895.2 Picea sitchensis | reverse complement strand
CCCCCCTCAAACAAATGAAATGGCCAAGATGCTAAAATCACTTTCTGCTAGAATGGAAAAGATCTAATTAGAAGGAAAGAAGAAATACATAAATCCCCAAAATGTTGATGATAAAGGAAACTATAGGAAGCCTAACAATACTCCTCAGATTATCCAAAGAGACTAGAGGACCAGAGATAGATATGATAAGAAAATCCAGACCCCTCTCCAAAATAATCTTGTTGCTAATGAATTAGAAGGGGATGAAGAAGTTGATCCTGAAATTCAATGTCCTAGGGACACCTCCACTTTTCCTCACTTAACTCAGTCTACATACGAGGAATCTCTCATGGAAAGTCAACTGAATGAGTTAAGCAAAGGGGACAAGGCCAACGACAACCCCAGCAAATATAACCTCATATCCAAGAAGAAATAAGGAAATCCTAATTTTCCTGATCATCCCACTAGAGCAGAGAAGCCTGCTGAAGATGTAGCAGACGATAACAATTGTAATAAATTTCGAACTCCCTCTCAAGTGGCCATAACTCATGTCCCAGAAGTAAAAGAAATATTAAAGCCTACATCCCCTTTTAATTTCTAGCATGAGGTTCAGAAGATTAGGATCCTTGTACCCCTTTCAGAGATGGTCAAGTATGAAGATTTCAAAAGAATCCTCTCTAAGTTGTTGATGCTTGAACCCACAATTCATCCCACATACTTAGTCAATTTGCAAGATGAAAAGCTAGCTGTCATATTAGGACCTTTGGTAGAATATAGAGATGATTCCTCTCCCCCCTTATACACTTCATTGAACATCCATGATAAGTTGTTGCATAACTATTTAATCGATTCAGGAGCATCCCACAATCTTATGCCTAAGATTTTCATGGAGGAACTCGGGTTGGAAGTTACAAAAGATTACCATGACCTGTATTCTTTCGATTCCACGAAGGTGAAGTGCATTGGGGTTATCAAAGACTTGGCCGTGTCCCTGTTCCAACTGCCGATGAAGAGTGTAGTCATGGATATCGTAGTGGCTGATGTTGCCCCTAAGTTAGGAATGCTCCTATATATATCTTGGATAAAGAGACTGGGGGGAACCTTGCAGATGGACCTTTCATATGCCACCATTCTTGTGTTTGGGGGTGAACAAAGGAGACTTTACGGGGAAGCGCAACTCATGTACATCATCAGTGATGAAGAAAACCCCATCAACCATCCTATTTTTTCTTTGAGCACTTATTTGGGATCCATCATATTGTAGCTCGCAGATTCTTCTGAAGCTCCTCTTGAAATCAGAAAGAAACCCACTTCTTCTCATGAAATACTTCCCCCAACTACTTCTATGTGGAAGATGTTTTTCGACGGAGCGTCTTCCAGAGAAGGGGTTGGTGTTGGAGTGGTTTTTGTGTCACCTTGTCGAGAGACTATACCTTTGTCCTACAAACTATAATTTGAAGCTACCAATAATGTGGTAGAGTATGAGGCTCTTGTTTTAGGTTTAAGAGTTGCGAAAGACATGCAGATTGAAGAGCTAGCAGTATTTGGAGATGCTGAAATAATTGTTTATCAGGTCAAAAATGTTTATCAAGCCAAGCACCCTAGGCTTAATACTTACATAAATGAGGTGTGGGACCTAATTGACAATTTCTTCTTAGCTTTCAACATTTCATTTATTCCAAGAGAGGAAAACACAATGGCTGATTCTTTGGCCATTTCAGCAAGCAATTTTAGAATCCCTTTGCCACCCAAGCTAAGGTATGATGTTGAGGTAAGATATAGGCCCTCCGTACCTGACAATATCAAGCATTGGAAGGTGTTCGAGGATGATCTTGAGATCATAAAATTTCTTGAGTCTGTTGATGATTTCTTTGCATTACACATTGACCAGGATCATGATACCGAAGGTGACCCTCTTGCTAATGTATTTTTAAATAAAATTTCTAATCACCATATCTTTCAGCTGCCTATAAACCACATTCCAAAGGGGCTAGTTCCTTTAGAAAGATTGTTCGATTGGAACAATGTGGTGGTAAATTTTAAATACCCAACTAAGGATGTTGATGTAGATGAATGAAATATCGGTACAGAGGAGGATCCAAAGTTTGTCAAGTTGTCAAGCAGCCTATCAAGGAAGTAGAGAGCCAAGTACACTGAGTTATTAAAGGAATTTACTGATGTGTTTTCATGGACCTATGAAGACCTTAGAACATATGACACCACTATCATTGAGCATAAGATCCCATTGAAGGAGGAGGCCAAACCATTTAGGCATAAATTAAGACAGATAAATCCTATGTTGCTGCTTGTTATGGAAAGGGAGGTAAAGAAGTTGTTCAATGCCCAAAACATCGTCCCTTTGAGATATTCCGAATGGGTGGCCAACATGGTTCTAGTTAGGAAAAAGAGCGGAGAAATCTAAATCTGTGTTGATTTCAAGAATCTGAACATAAGCTCTAAGAAAGACAATTACCCTTTGCCGAAAATGGAACACATATTGCAGAGGGTGATAGGCACATCCAAGATCCCCATGATTGATGGATTTTCTGGCTACAATCAGATCTTTGTCCTTCTAAAGACAGAGAAAAGACATCATTCACCACTCCTTGGGGCACATTCATGTATGCCAAAATTCCCTTTGGATTTATGAACGCAGGAGAAACCTTCCAACGAGCCATGGACATCGCCTTCATTGGAGAAAGAGACAAATTTGTGGTCATCTATCTAGATGATAATAGTCTTCTCCAATTCTGATAAAGAACATTGTCAAAATCTGAAAAGGGTCTTCTCAAAATGCAGACGGTTTGGTCTCTCCCTAAATCCCAAGAAGTCTTTATTTTCCATGCAAGAAGGAAAATTATTGGGACATGTTGTATCAGCTGAAGGGGTCAAGATTGATTCAAGTAGAGTGGAAGAAATTCAAGCCTTATCACTTCCCAGATCCAAGAAAGAAGTTTAGTCCTTCCTAGGAAAGATCAATTTTCTGAGGATATTTGTTTCAAATTTTGTTGAATTGATAAAGAATATCACAACCATGCTCATGAAGGGGAATGAAGTAAAATGGACTGTTGAATCTAGATAATCCTTCAACCAAATCAAGAAGGCACTGACTAAAGCACTTGTGCTTATCAATCCTGCTTATTCCAAGGATTTTCTGATTTTTTCGTTCGCTTCATTTGATACAGTGGCAGTTGTTTTACTACAAAAGAATTATGTAGGGCTAGAGCATCCTATTTCTTTTTTTAGCAGAGCACTAAGAGACGCAAAAGTCAGATATGACATCATGGATAAGCAGGCCTATGCCTTGGTGAAAGCCATCAAGGCTTTCAGATTCTATGTCCTGCATTCAAAAATCACCGCATATGTTCCTTCAGCTGCTATGAAGGACATCCTCATCCAACCTGACATAGATGGGATGAGGATCAAGTGGATTGCTAGAATCCTTGAATTTGATTTGGAAATAAAACCCACCAAGCTAGTTAAAGGCCAAGGTTTAGCCAAGTTGTTGGTTGAATCTAATTATAGATATTTGGAGGTTAACTTCATAAACACATGTTCAGAAAATTAGCAAGCTGAAGTGTTTGGTAAGATCACTCAAGACAGCTCCCCATTGGCAGAATGTGCTTGGTACAAAGTCATTATATATTTTCTGCAAAAATTGCGACGTCTAGATGGAATGGAGAAAAGCAAGGCAAGATATTTAAAGCTCAGAGAAATTAGATATTTCCTTATTGACCAGGTTTTGTATTGGAAATACCCTTTAGGAGTGATTTTGATATTCTTAGACCCACAAGAGGCCCAAAAGGTTATGTTTTATTTTCATGATAGCCTGTGTGGGGGACATCATTTCTAGAGAACCACAACCTACAAGATTCTCAGGGTTGGGTACTTATGGCCTACTCTATTTGATGATGTTTGTGCAAAGGTAAGATCCTGTGTCAAATTTCAAAAATTCGTTGGGAAGCAACAACTCAAGTCTCTTCCTTTGAAGCCTATGGTAGCTTCAGGACCCTTTCAATAGTGGGGCCTAGACCTTATCGAGAAGATTCATCCTCCTTCAAGTCGCCAACACATGTGGATCTTAATTGTGACATATTATTTCACCAAGTGGATAGAAGCTATCCCCACAAGGAGTGCCTCTCAGAGAGTAATCATTGGTTTTCTTGAGGATATTATGGCAAGGTTTGGTTTCCCAAAAAGGATCATCACTGATAATGATGCATCCTTCAAGGCTAATCCATTAATCTAGTTTTGTGAGCAGTTTGGAATTTCATTGATTCACTCAACTCCTTACTACCCTCTAAGAAATGGATTAGCAGAATCCTCTAACAAGGGCCTTATAAATATTATCAAAATATTTCTAGAGGACAACAAGAAAGCATGGGATTCAAAGCTCAAATTTGCTCTGTGGGATGATAGAGTGACAACAAAGAGGTCCCTGGGCATCTCTCCTTTCCAATTTGTATATGGGACTGAAGAAGTTTTCCCTTCCTGTGGAGAAATTTTTCCAAGACTTCCATGGAGAACCCAACGATATGATCAGAAGAATTCATCAGTTGGAAGAAATCCAATAGATTAGAGAGCAGGTGATGGACAAATCCCATGATTGTCAGTAGAAAATCAAGCAGGCCTTTGACAGGAAAAGTAGTAAGGAGGATTTCTAGCTAGGGGATTTAGTATTCAAATGGGATGCACCCAGACAAGACAAGGGAAAACATGGTAAATTTGAAGCACTTTGGATCGGACCCTTCAAAGTTTCTAAGACACTTTCAAATAATACTTACAGGTTGCAGAATTTGGAGGGTGATGAATTTTTTAATGGCCCAGTAAATGGGCACTTCCTGAAATTGTTTTTTGTTTAAAGTTGCAGTCGACATCCCACCATTGTAAATATCATTCCTATTTTATGTTTATTTTGTTTTTAATAGGAGACTCCATAGCCCAAAGATAAGGCACTAGAACTACTTGTTCTTGGCAGCTTGTAGGGAACATACCATCCCTCGTGGAGCCAAATGTTATCACATAAAATTGTCAAAGACTTAGGGGTTTGTGTTTTCTACCTAAGTCTGTATTTTGTCTGCCTCTCTTCATTTTGTAGACCCAATCGTAAGGTTTTTCCTTTCGGATTATAGTTTTCTTGTTTGTCTACTCGAGAGATGTCATCCCTAAGCCTTTCTATTTTCTCTATGGTCGATCACTTCTCTTTCTTTACCTATGCCACTGATATTCTTGCCTCCCTGAGCCCTTAGTCAGTCATAAAGTATTCATCTATAGAGACCACAACCATAAGCACAAGAGAAACACTTAGAGCGGTCTGATATCGACTCAAATCAATCGAGCGAGCAAGATCAACTTTCAACGATGGAGATTCATCAGGAAGAGAAAATCTATGGCCAACAGGTGATCAATATCATAAATTTACATGGAGTATAGCGTCATATAGAAGGTCTGAAATCACGAGGCCCATCCTAGCCATTGATCCTAGGAAAGACACATGGCACAAGATTAACATTTTGTTGACTCGCAGGATGGATCAATCAAAGGGTGAGTCATGAAGACTTGTGAAACCCGAATCGTCAATATGATCTGGGCTATCCATCTCAGAAGGGCACGTGGCACGAGATCTGAACCATGGAGGAGGTCATTTCGGGAGGTCGATAGTGAGGATTCCCGATAGCCCAAGGTTCCAAAGCACCGATATGATCCAGGTCGTCCATTGCAAAGGGACATATGTCACTCAATCCATGTGATCATGATTTCATGACTCATAGATTTCAGCATGGAACACAGCGTGAGTTCGCGGAATGAGAAATCGCGACGCGCCTAAGAGTTGGGCCCACGAGAACAGCCTACGGTCATATGGAAGTAGGGCCATAAATAAAGGGAAAGCACCTATCGAGCGGCAGGTGATTGATATTTTTCAACGGAATGATCGTGGCTGTCAAGTTTAAAGAAAACCTGACCATTGATCTAGATGGGTCGTTTAGCGGGATCAAACATTGGGATATTTTAAATTAAGGTGGGTGAAGACTCCCAATAGGTGAAATCCTAAAATTTCATGCAAGGGATGCGTATGGTCATAGCCTGAGGTCACATGGAAAAATGGATAACATAGGAGCTGCGCAAAAGACTGGAGCACCCGAGTTGGTTACAAAGGAAGAGATGCGTGGCCTCGAGACACCAAAATTGACTCAAAGAAGTCGAGAGCTCACCTGGGGCATTCATGGGTGTCAGGATCCATCTCGATCTCGATGCAGTTAGTTAATGGAAATATGGGGGAGGTAGTTGAAACCTCATTTCACCCCATAAATGGAAAGCATGGAAGCATCGGCCGTGGAGGCAGGCTGTGAACCCAAGGTTTCCCTGTAAATGAATTCTCCTGCAAAGCCCATATTGATATGAGATCGCGTCTGACAGAAGAATGCAAGTGCAGACTGACAAAAGAAGGTGAATACGTGAAGCTTTGAATGAAGTAGCCAGGTCACACCCTTGGTGTTGGCGGGTTGTTCTGAGTATAAATACTCAGTTTTGGTATTTCGTTAGGGTCGAGGATAGAGCTAAGATCTCGTATTGTAAAGTTTTAGTGAAGTCTCTGGTTCTCTGGTTATATATTGTGATCTGAGATTTCTTGATTAATCTAAGTCAACTTTCTTTCTCCATATTATTTTCCTCTGGTACGAAGAAAATTCATGGATGATTGATTCACATGAATTGTCATGATTGTGTTATGATGAATGTTTGATTATAATACTGTCATGATTTCTTTCATTTCCATTTAAGTTGAAACCCAAGGATATCTTGCGTTTGAATTTTTCTTCCTTAGGCTATCGAAATACCTGATGTTCACAGCATGCCTCTAAATTTTCTCACGAAAGTCTTCATGCTACTCACCCTTACTCTGACTTACTGACTAAATTTGATTCTATACCTCATATCTTATGCATGCTAGTTCAGTTTCCTAAGTTAAAATGATATCATATCGAGTCCACATCCATTGGATCTCTTTAAAACCAACCCATGACATAAAACTCTAATGGGTACCGGGCTTACCTCTGAAGCAATCCGGAGGTGACTTCCAATGCTAACAGATTCCATGTGGTCTAAACGAACAACCATTGAAAGAGGTAAGAAGTGTAGGCGATGGAGACAAAATGGGTTGGCCAATGGCCTTCCAACAACATCACACATGTCTAGGCACCCTCATCAACCACCGTGCGGAAAATATTCCATGTAAAAGTTTTCATGATGTAAGCCACTACTATCTCAAATGTCACATGGTACGAGAGATGAGGTTTTAAGTCGGTCGTATCGAGCATGATCATTCCTGGATTACAAGTCTCAACAGATCCTAAGGCAGCTAACAGGGCCTTTCTCTATGAAGGGAAACTCTAGAGGACCTCCAAACAAGACATCGCACAAGGGGTTTGTGACAAATCCTCCACCACAAAGTAGTTTTGGGCGGCCCTCGCCTTTGGATTATGTGAAGCTTTCTTGAATTCCCCTTTCGGGATGTGTGTCATTGTTTCTCCCATTGTCTTCTCAATATGAAAAGGAACATATGGGTTTTCCACTTCTCTACCCTTTTCAACAGTGTTTGGCATTCCGTAATCATGTTCCCTAGTTTCTATGTAGGAATCACCCTTCATCATATAAACATTTGTGGATGAAGGATTACTAGAAGATGGAGGGGGTCCCTAACTATCCCCATCCTCCTCGAAGAGGCTTGAGTTAAATTTTTCCCATGAGGAAATGGGTTCGTTAACATAGCAGGTTGTTGCTGCACCAGTAACTTCTGGGCCTTCGCAGTCTGAGGGCACAGGTGAGTCATGCGGTCTTCCATGCAAAGGTTACACAGATACTTCGACTTTATTTTCTCTGTGTTTCCCCCGCCAACATTGTTGGTGGGTTTCTTATCCCCCTTACCCTCCTTGTTTATTTATTTTTTCTTGTCATCAGGTTGCTAGTTGGCCTTTGGGTTTGTCGATTGCACACTGTGTACATCCAACGTTTGAGTAGGGGTAGAAACTGAACTAGAGGTTTTTCTTTCCGCTGTCTTCTGTATCGACAATTGTTGCAATTGATTCGACAATGAATCAGTGGGATTTTCTTATGATGAACCAACTATACCATCGACATGTGGTCCAGACTCGTGTTTGGCCTTGTGAAGGATAGATCATTGCGCATCTGGAAAAACTTCATAGAGTAAACTAGACTGAGAGTATATTAGCTCTAGCTATTGAGCTCTCATTATCACCTCTTCCTCGGAAAACACTCCCTATGTTGCTACGTCCTTGGATAACTGGGGTACCAAAGACTTAAGGAACCACTCCAATAGGAAAGTCGGTGGGATTGGTACATTTATCAAACTCTTCCGGCGCCGCCATTCTCAGATGTGATCCAAGATATGGCCAACATTTGTTTTCTCAAAGTTGGCCAACAATTCGGTGTTGGCATCGTATCTCACAGGTAGTTGAAATTGGTTTAGAAAAACCATTGCCGACTCACCAAAATTAGAGTATCTTGAGGGGTCGAGAACGATGTACTATTTTTCGGCACTCCGGATAAGAGTGCATTGAAACAGATGCAACTGAACAGAGTCATCTCGTAATGAGTTCGACGAGCACCATAGGTGAAAAGTGGTCACATGATCACCCAAATCTTTGTTAGGCTTACCTTCGAACTTCAGAATGTCCGAGGGAAACTTTGTCGGCATAGGAGGCCAACTCGGATCATGATAGATTGGGTCATTTAACAATATTGACAAGTCTGGAAAATGCACCGTTGCCAGAAATGGTAGATTAGGCAATTGACTATGTACAGGGAAAAAGGATCCTGGAGTTTGACTAGCACCAGGTTGCCAGGAAAAGTTAGGAAGATGACCAGGGTTCTGGTAAATACCATGGCCTTGGCCAACGAACAGATACTGCGTTTATTGGGAACTCATCGGTTAATTCTCATAGTTGGACGTTGAAGGCTAGGTGAGGATTGGTCCCTGCATGGTGTTCCAAAGATTCTGGAAAGGGTTTCTCCTATTGATCCGATGGGCATAGGTACCAAGCCTTGCCTGGGGTTCCATTGGCCAAGGAAGGGGTTGCCCCCAGTCGACATCCTTGACAAGGGAACTGATCTCTACCACGGATTCCAGAGTCCTTGTGAGGAGAAGACTCTTGTGTGTGCCCCCCGTGTAGGAATAGTACCCTGCACAGGATTTGGTTGTCCAAAACTAGGTTTTCCCCTGACCGAGATGGTAGCTAACGAGAAAGTATTATTTCCAAATGTGCCGAACAAAGATATTGACATTGAACCTACCGACGTGGTGTAGGAAGAATTTCCTTGACTACCTGCTACAAATAAGTTGCAGTTCATGTTCAGCTAGACGAGCTATTGAGGATCACCGCTTAGCGAGGGGGACGACGAAGGTATATGACCCCCACCATAAGGGAAAGCATTATAAGGGGCTAAGGTGACTCCCATGGACCCTTGCAAAGAAGCGTTTGATCTCCCTGCCCCTAGACCCATGGTTTGTAGGGTGGAGTAGGAGAGGATAGAGTTCGTATCAAATCCAGGCACCCTGTATGAAAATGGAGGGCCTGTCGCACTCTATATGAACAAAGAAGTGATCGCCGCCATAGAAGGAATCAGACCACTGCCTGAGGTAGAGGCAGTCGAGACCATTGTGGTCTGGACTAGCGAAGGTGGGTTAGGAGGCGGAATTCCCCCTGTGGTGGCAGCCGTTGAGGGGGTATGAGGACTCCCAGATGAAGTAGCAGTGTTTTGTTCTATCACTTCTTGCAAGACTATTTGATGCTTGCGATGAGTTACCCTTAGGGGGACAACTTGTAACATGACGGGCGTCGACAAGTCAGTGATCGGAGAATTGGCTGGCCTGAGAGACTCCGCTCCAAGGTCAGAAACAGTAAGCTCCTCTAGATTCAAGGTCTCTCCTCTTGGGGATGGCTCAAGTATAGTTTCATGTGGCCCATTCACCTCAAATGACCCTTGTTGGCCAAGTCTTCACCGAAATGGTGGCGGTGGTGGCTCCAATGAAACCAGTGGCAAGCCCAAAATCCTTCGCAATTGACAGAGCTCTTGATATTCCACTTTGTGAGAATATCAATGACACAGTAAGGCTTTTACTAACGTTGAAAACAAGCACACACTAGAAAATTTCCTACAATATAAAACATACAAATCACTAACTAGTTGGAAGAATAGTTACACCAGCCAACACCAGAGCAACTTACCGGTGAAAGTGCAACTTGAACACGGAAGCACCCTCCATGTATACTCTGCAAAGCATGGCCCAATGTTTTCTCTAGTTACCATGATATACCCCCACATTCACTTGTGTAAGTCCCTAAAATAAAGGCAACTAGGTTGTTAGCTCGCGAACAGTCACCAGGCGGGTACAGTCGACAGTCGGGTGGATGACAATGAGCAGTGTATCAAGCCCGAAACCTATCGAGGGTATCGAAATAAAGTGTTATGTAAGACAACTGAGGACCTCAAATAGATTCGATATCCATGAAGATCCGTGGAAAATGCGATCGATATAATCCCAAGACAAGTCCTCTATATGCGTTCCCCACTACGCTTGGTCCGGCTTTGGAGGGGTTATCTCCGCTACCTTTCTGCACGCGACCTCATTTTTAGCCCCTGTCTTAGAAGGGGGTCCCATATAACTTTCATGTTTACTGGAATTTTTACACTCCCTAGAACTACCTCCAATGTTTGTTTTTTAAGCCTTGAAGAGTTTCCTCTCCAACCTAAATCAAGGCTCTAGCCTAGACTAGTTGATGGACCCTACAAACATAAATTCTAGTAAATTTTAATTTAGTGTTAATTTGAAGTGGATTTTTTTAAGTCAAGGAAGCGACAATGAAACTAGTGGTGTGTTTTAAGAGATGAAAGAGAAGAGAATTAAATGAAACTGAAAGAAAAACTACTTCTTTTGACAAATAAAGATTTGCAATTTCAACTCTTTAACCAACTTTTCATAACTACTTTTTCTAAGATCTTTTAAAGGAAAATAAAAAAAAATATTCCGCTCAACTACGAGCTACTTAATTTTCTAACCATTTAGTAAAGAACTTAATAAAATCACTCTTTTTCCTAACAAGCAATATGATCAACCTAACTACTTAACCGAACTAAGAAATGATTTTTTTTTTTTTAAATGCTTCAAACAAGAAAATTGAAATAAATTCTTTTTCTTTTTCTTTAAAGCAAGCAAAAGGGAAAAAGTGAAGAAAAGACAAGACCAAGAAAACCCTTTCAAAGTAAACACAAGAAATATTTAAAATATAAGCAAACTGATTTCAAACCCAGGATAAAGACTGTAACAAAAGAGACCATAAATTAATCAAGAAACCCCTGAGAAGTATGAATTCAATCAGGGAAGAGGTTGATTGCCTCTTCTTTACAGAAAAATTTTCTTGACACAGTCATGCTACTGACACTTAAGCAGCTTGCGTATGTACGTGGGTTGTATAAAGGGAGGGCACGTATGTACGCTTGCAGACCCACTATAGGCTGTGTACACCTCTATAACTTCTCAAAAAAATAAAACAAACAGATAGAATGACAGGGAAGGGAGTACTGGTATGGAAGACCAGAATCCATTAAATACTTAACAACTTACCAAAAACTAAAAAAGGTAATCAAACCAATTAAAACACCCAAAAATATCCCCTAAAACCCTAGAGGTATCCCCAGTATGGTCGCTAGTTATACTATAGCGGGAAAACCCCCCTATGGACTACACTAGGTTTCAACATGTAGGTAGATCTAACCATCTAAAAGTCTCCTACTCTTTAGACTACCCAAAATATACCCCACATTCATACACGAAATACAAGTGAAAAGATCTGATAATTATACCTTTAACTTCTCGTCTGGTGTCGATCCTTTCGCGTTCGATCGCTCCTCTGACTGCAAGCCTCCTCCCAAGGCTGACCTACATTCACAAATAGATAAAAAGGGAACTACAAAACATGCATATCATAAATGAATTATGGTTTAGATGTCAGTATAAAATATAAATCAAACATAAAGATTGAACACATCATATTTCAGGACAGAAAAAGTATTCCTTTTATTGATATCACAAAGTTTACTTACAACGAGATCGACGACTACTCCTCGAACGTGGTCTGAGATCCTCTTCACCAAGATCCAACTACGCTTCTACATATCTTTCTCCTCTTGCACTTCTTCTAAGTAAATGGCATAGGCTTATGATTGAGGAAAAAGGACAAAAAGGGAAATTTTGATGGAAATCTGACAATGTGGCTGCAAATTTTTGGGGCAAGGAGGGGATGTGAAATGAGCAGAGTTTCACTGCTCTTATTCTTGGCTTTGGAATGAGACCCCAAAACCTCCTTTTATATGACAAAAGGATGGTTATTCGGTTGGGTGATGGGATATAGGCGATGGAACAATTGGGAAACTACCCAATAGCCCGTAATCTCAACGAATTCCTTAAAACTTTTTAATTTTTACAACATTTGTGGGTATACGCAGGCTGTAATGGTGCAACTAGCATACGTACGTGAGATGTAGTGGTGAAGCAAGCATGTGTACGTGGGAAGTAGTGGTGCAGTGTGTGTACATCTTCAAAAATAGTATTTTTAAGAAGAGTTGCTCAGTGATGGCTTGGCAAAAATAACAAGTAAGAGGGCCCGATGCTAGGTGTGCATGTATGGTGCAATTTAGGGTTATAACAATTGGAAAATCTTGATGGAGAAATTATTGATTCTCCTATCAATGGAAGTTATGTAAAACATTTCATGCAATAGTTAGATTTTAGATTTCCATTGTATATATCGGATTGGATTGACATTGGCATTTTGATTTTCAATTGTTCTTTTCTTTTTGTAAATTACTCGAGTAAGTTGATTATCAGTTGTAAATATTTTCATTAACTTTATTATTGCTTGACATCATTAAAACAGAAAGTAAAAACATCTGCAGTACATATCATCTCTATTCTTCATGATTTTATAACTTTTTGCATGTTATTCCGCTCGTAGAATAGATCTGGTTGAATAGGAGAGGAGGCTGAATAAAAATTTGACAATCGATTTCTCTAAAAACATGTGATAAATTAATAATCTTAATTGTTAAAATTTCAAAAGGAAAATAAGGTATGAGTTCCTACTCTTGTAGTTCAAATAAAATTTTAAGAAAACACTTTTTGAAATGAATGTGAAGGAAGTTTTTCTCATGATAATACTATCACTCGACCTAAAAATCAGAGAGGTATAAAATTGCAACTTAAAGTGTCATGCTGATAAATTCTAAATCCATCTCTTAAGTAAAAATAAAATAAAAATAAATAATCTCGAAGGAAGTCTGAACTAAATACACAAACTTTTGTAGGATTAGGATATTTTGTGTTAGGTCCTCCGAATCCTCGATTTGGTTAGTTTTTCCTATCCTGAAGTTCTTATCCACTTAAGATTTTCTTTATCCTTTCTTAGTCTCCATATAAAGAAAGAAACTTATCTTGACTCTGAAAACTTAAAAACATATTTTAAAAACAATATTAGGCGAAAATCTTTATGTTCCTTTGATTTTAATTGAAAAAATATATCTAGGATAATCCTGATAATTTTAGCTCTTCTATCGGAATTTAAACTAACTACTTCACTCAAGGTTGATCCCTGAAAGATTAATATTCCCATAATAAAATTTCCTATAGGATAAGGTTTATTGAAAATTGGAAGAAAGTTAGTTTCAAAGTATTCTTAAATTTGTTGACGGACCTTCTTTTAAAAAAAAAAATTAAACAAATATCATCCCTTGTATGTTACATACAGGTTGATTGCCCCCACTTAAAAATATTAAAATACAAGACAGATGGTGAAAGGAAATTCATAATTTGATTGCCCCCATCTTGTCCAAAATATATAATGAAATGAAATTCATATATTGATTTCCCTCATCTCAACAAAATACAAAAGTGTTAATTGAAGTGGTGAAAGGAAATTCAATGGGAGAAGTAGATAACTTCACCGGGGTACTGAACAGGCTCACTGGTAGTGAAGAAATATCTATGATATCTGTAAGGTTGTCATACATATTCATATATCATACTCTATCATCTAGTTCTCTTTCTGGTGATATTTACATCCTGAACCAACTAGGGATTCCCTAAATAAATTGTTACATCTGCTTAACCTTTAAGCAGAGAAAGCCGGTCGAAGACCGATATTTTAGTTAAAGTTTTTTTGATTATCTTAAATGATTCTAAAATCAGTTTTAAGAAAAGGAAATTTTAAATAGCCTAACTTGAGATCAATCATTAAGTATGTTTTGAAGGTTTTTTGAGATTTGGTGAAGTTCGTTTTTCTATGTATGATTAATTCTTAAATAAAACTGGAATAGTGTTTTCAAAAATCAGTAATGACTCCATTTACCCAATAAAGGCACTTGGTCTACTGTTATTTCGCACCTCACATGGAGCCACAATCTCCATATGGAACCTATGTTAGAACATGCATAATTTTGAGCTTTTGAGCTTTATATATTTTACCTCTTAGAAATAAACTTTTACCCAAAAAAGCAAAAAACCTAGAAAGCGACCTTTTAAAATTAAAATAAATCCATTGGTTGTTATTTATCAATTAGGCACTTACGATATATATCATCAATGAGTAACTCTAATTTGATCGAATGGTCCTAATGATCCCCGAAGTTTTGGAGCCACCTGAGTTTTAAAAGAAAGCCTTTAATGGTCGCTTCGCACTTCGGGTATTCCAGCAAATCTAAACAACGAAAACCCTGAAACTCCGAAATATCGAAGATAGACACTCGGGACTTTTCCCAAAGAACTCATGAACATGAGTCATATGCCACATGTACTTTTAAAAAAAATATTTGCTTTGGTTGACATGTGGCACTTATTTTTGATATTTATGTCAGATGATTCACATGTTTTCAAGTGACACATGGCACCCCTCTTTTCTTGACACATCATCAGAATGATGTCATCCATGCCATGCCACTCCGAGAGACTTCTCTTTGGGAGTTATTTATTTCACAATCCCCGGATTATCAAAGCATCGAAGTAAAGTGATTACAAAAATTAAAAAAGGTTTTCAAGGAATTAATAAAAAGGTTATCAACTTTAATTAGTCATGATTAAGTGTTAATTAATCACTTCGCAGTTTCAGATTTCGAAAAATTTCTCTTGCACTATATTCCAAACTTTTGAAATACTTAAAGCTAATACAATGTTTAAAACATGATTAATTAAAACATAAAATTGATTACTTGGATATTAATTCCTCCGTGAATTCGGACTTCGAGAGATTTCCAACCTGTCACATACAAAACTTCCGAACAAGAATCGTCGAAGTATTAATGAAATTTATGATTGATTAAGGTTAATGATTTCAAATAAAGATTGTGAATCACCAGGTAATGAATTCCAATAAGTTTAATAAATTCTTCGTCAGTAGAGCTATACGAAGATTGATAGACTTTTTTGAATAAAGCACTTCGAATTTCAAAATCGTTTTTACCATTTGCAATTAGCAGTTTTCTATTCCGTGTAAAGATTACAAACTTCTATGGTCATAGGTAGGATAATTATATTTTCTTGAGGATTATGGCACCACGAAAAGATGCAAAAATGATTGAGGCATCAGGAGATGATTCAAATCCAAATGAAGATGTTCTATCAGACAAGACTCTGCGAGTTGCAGATGACATTAAAACTTGGAAGAAGGTTTTTGATGTCTTAGAGAATGAGATCATTAAATGTCCAGATGACTCTGTCGAAGAAGATGACTAGTCCTTTACAGCTAATCTCAGACACGTAGCGCAGTCAGAACTGCATAAGATCGTTGCATGGCCAAGAATCATACCCTACAACGATATGATAAATTGGGCTTTGGAAAATGTCGACATCCAAACCAGGAGCATCATCAACCACCTGGAGGTCGTTGCCGACTCTTTCCAACCAGAGCATCTACAAGTGATGTACAAAATTTCCCCTACCCCTAAATACACTAACAATTCCTCATTTATTCTTTAGTTTGAGAGAAAGGAATGCACCCAATATGGTAGAAATGGTCATGATATAGTCAAGTCCCAGTGGGGAGATCTGGAAAAATTCAGAGCCGATGCTCATGGTATGTATGCCACGATGTCTTTATATTCTCATATGTTGTATGTAGCCATGATGCTTTGTTTCTTGTTTGGGAAGAAGAACCCTACACATTTCTCAATTGAGTGGGTAGCCATAATTAATGAGGTAGTTGAGGGTTATACCTTCAATTGGGCCATAATGCTATCTGATAATTTGGCCAAGGAAATTGCTGAGAATAAATCAAAAAAATCAAAAGGGCAGCCTACCCCTTTTTACATGTCGGAATATGTTATGGACGCCGTTTTTTTCATGGCCCATTTTTCCCTAATGAACTAGAGATGGACCCTGGCTAGTTCTGAGCCAATTCATTTCTATCACTCCAAATTATGGGAGGAGAGCGCAAAATATTTCTTTTACTAAATCTGTCACAACGTTGTAGTTCCTATTCATATAGCTATTTACGGTCACCTGCCACCCCAAATTTCAGAAAGGATTATGGGGAACTTGGGAAAACTTGAAGACATGTTCATTATAAGAGTATTTGTTTGTTTCGTTCCTCCTCATGACCTCCCACAGTTTTTACCCAACAGGTTGGTGTGCATAGAAGTGGCATACCAGACGGTAGTAGGAGGTATCAACAAGGCATTGAAAGAAGCTCAGAAAAAAAGTTTGGCCAAATTTCCCCATTCAAGTTGGCATGTTCACACTATTAGATTTCAGTCATTCTAAATTTGAGGCCACGGCCCTGGAAGATGTCAAATTGGTTGACGTCGAGTTCAAGAAGCATGATCCACATAATATAGTGGAAAATCATCTGGCTCAGTTTAACATGAAGCGATTCATCCATGAGAATTCTCCTTATGAAGAAATGTTCAGGGGAGTTAGATATTATGAGGAAGTCCAAAGCAGATTCCAGACTCTGCCCCCTGACCAACAAGTTGGCTTCCTTAGCTTTCAGAAACACAGATGAAATAGTTTACAAAATATATTTCAAGGAGAATCAATACCCACGCCTCGGTCATAGGAAGCTAGGTCTACAGGATCTGAGCCAAGTTGCTCCTCTAAGCACAAAGTTGAGGAAGTCTCAAAAATCCCATAAGTGTTATTTCGTGAAATAAGAGTGTCATTGTCAGGACTGAATGATCCACAGGTGTTAGCTCGATTTGAATCTTTCATGAATATGGGACAATTTGTCTATCATTCAACACCAACTACTCCTGTTGGCACCCTGAATACAATAGGACATGAACCTTCGACATAAATTATGTGTCCTATTACATCATTAACCCCTTTACATACTAGCTTCGAAAATGCTAGTTTTGAACTCAATTTTGTAGGTGATCTTACTCCTATCTTGCCCGAAGATATCCCTCCCTCAGATTTCTTTTTCCACAACAAACGATAATCTATCTTAAAGAGAGAGTCTCACCAAAAGGATGGAGTTATCACTGAAAGTAAAATATTGGTGTATGATGGGAAATACCATGATGGTGCAGAGTTTGCGAAAGAAGTTGTAGGTTCATTAGGGTATTTTTCCACTGCCAATCAATGGTCAATGGAAAATTTAACCGAACAACTATGACAGAAATGCCTCTTGGTATAAAAATTGAAAAATGATATATACAGTACAGAACAAACTATTAGAAGTAGGATGAACCAGGACATTGAACAAATCAAGGCTAGTCATCAACATCAAATTAAGTAGTTACAGGATAACCTTGAGCTACTCTACTAGAGTTCACAGACAAGAAAAGGATTGATCACTCAACATGAAAATTTGATTGAGCAGTTGCAGGCCAGATTGATCCTAACAGAGAACACAATGATAGAAATTTTAGCCTTCAAAACACAAGCATCAGAAGTCAATGAGAGGTTGTAAGTTTCCCAACAAGAAATCTATCAAAAAGTAGATGTTATCCAGAAATGCTATCAGGTAGTAGTCCTTTTTCTAAAAGATATTTATGTCAAGGAAAAGGAGGCATGCTCAACCCGGTCTAAGTTTGAAGAAGTTCTCATATGGAAGTAGAGAGATAATACCCCTGGTCTTCCCCTTCTCTCTCATTCTGAACAAGTAAGAGGCGAAATGGCCCTAAAATTTTGGGAAACAAATCTGGAAGAAGGCAGGAAACTTGCCAGATATGTAAAAGAGGCTTGTCTAGAGGAATTATCATCAATAAATAAAAAATTGATTGAGTAAGAAGGGAATAGTATCTCATAGGCCTTGGGGCAGATCGAAATAGAAATGAACCAACAAATCTCCAGAAAGAACAAGGAACACACTCAGGCGACCATGCAAGAGATGATCTAGGTTGATTTACTTAAAATCAATGAATAGTTGGTCAATACAAGTTCACAATATCAGGTCACAGTCCAAGAAGTTAACAAGATCCAGGAGAAGCTACCCCAAATACAGAAGAAGATGTTTTTCTTTGAATTAAATGAGAGCATTAAGCCTTCAATATTTGTGGTAGCCTTTAGACTACCCCGAATATACCCCACATTCATACAAGAAATACAAAGTGAAAATATCTGGTAATTCTACCTTTAACTCCGTGTTTGGTGTCGATCCTTTCATGTTTGATCGCTCCTCTGAGTGCAAGCCTCCTCCCAAGGTTGACCTGCATTCACAAACAGACAAACAGGGAACTACAAAACATGGATCTCATATATGAATTATGGGTTAGATGTCAATATAAAACATAAATCAAACATAGAGATTGAACACATCATATATCGGGACAAAAAAAGTATTCCTTTTATTGATATCACAAAGTTTACCTACAATGAGATCGATGACTTCTCCTCGAACCTGGTCTGGGCTCCTCTTCACCAAGATCCAACTGCGCTTCCACGTATCTTTCTCCTCTCACACTTATTCTAAGGAAATAGAATAGGCTTATGATTGAGGAAAAAGGACAAAAAGGGAAATTTTGATGGAAATCTAACAATGTGCCTGCAAATTGTTGGGGCAAGGAGGGGATGTGAAACGAGCAAAGTTTCACTGTTATTGTGATTGGATTTGGAATGAGACCCCAACACCTCATTTTATATGACAAAAGGATGGTTATTCTGTTGGGTGACGGTCTATAGGCAGTGGAACAGTTGGGAAACTGCCCAATAGCCCGTAATCTCAACGAATTCCTTGCAAATTTTTATTTTTTGCAACATTTGTGGGTATACACAGGTTGTAATGGTGAAACTAGCATATGTACGCGAGATGTAGTGCTGCAACAAGCGTGTGTATGTGGGAAGTAGTGGTGCAGGGCATGTACATATTCAAAAATAGTGTTTTTAAGAAGAGTTGCTCAGTGATGGCTTGGAAAAAATAGCAAGTAAGAGGGCCTGATGCCAGGTGTGCATGTATGGTGGAATTTAGGGTTATAACAGATGCCCCATAATGTTTGAGGTCACAAGATAATTTGATGGCTGATATACATTACTAATCTTTACCAATGTACAAAGCGAGTGAGCCCGTGACCATAATTCGGGAGGTGCCATTTGAAAAAATAACAATTGTCTCACCGAGGTGGGCATACCCATGCTCGGGATGAAATAAATCATGGTTTCCAATCAAATACATCGCAAATCCATGTCATATAACTATATAATGTGTAGCCGCAAGAAATACACAATGAATCTACATCTCAAAATCAAAGATATACATGTATAGTATCCATCTTCAAGAAGCCAATGACGTCTGATGGTTGGATATGAGGCCTTCAGAGCTTGAGCAACAACTTCAAGATATTCAAAACTTGGGTAGGAGTGTAATGTGAGTGTATGAATTCGCTACCCAGAGGTCTTCAACGACTTGTCGTGAACAGACAAGAGGATCTCAATGATCAGGCAGAGAACTTCAGTGATTTAGAACAAGGACTTGATTGGACTTTCGGGATGGTCGAACATGAGGGAAAGAGACAAACTGCAAAAGGGTTGAATCCACCTAAGTAAAAAATTCCCTTGGAAAATAGCACGAAAGATGACCAGACTCAGGCAACATGACATTGACATAAGTTCACGATGCAGGAGGCAAAACAAAATCTCCACGTGTTTGGAAGAATAACCAAATGAAGGAGGACACAACTCTATGTAGCGAGAAAAAATTCCTAAGGTCATATTAGATCCCAAATCTTGACGAACAAATGGAAGGATGTGTTTTGTCCAAGGGCGACTCATTGTGCTTCCATAAAAAGAAAATATTTTCCCGTCCTCTTTTTGGTGTATATTTTTTTTTTTGTCTATTTAAATATTTTGAAAGAGATTGAAAAAGAATAAAATAATGGTACGTTACAAAGGAGGAATGAATTTTTCAAAGCATACTAGTTCCAAGCATGAGGAACACACTAATTATTAGAGCAAGGATACATGTGCAGGAAAAGGACACTCGAGAAAATTCTTCCATGGGTCAAGGTGTCAATACGTAGAGGCAAATATTTACAGGGCTTGCATATAAGGAATGATTCAAAAGTTCAGTTGAGAGCAACATGGAGCCGGCATTAGGCCAAAGACGGAGAGATGAAAATGTGATTAATAAGACACAATGAAACCCCCTTCAATGTTATTTTAACGAGCCCAAAGAAGGTAAGCTCAGTGGTTTTTCATTTTTACAGAGTCTAAAAAAGAATAAAAGAGGACTCCACTAGGGTACCTTTTTCGAAGGTAGTCTAGTCGGTTTGAAAAAGGGGTAAACTAGCACTGAAAATATGTCTATTCAAATCCATTTTAATTAGTGTGACAAAGGCAATATCACTCGACAATGTTTTCAATTTTAAGGAGTCTGAAAAAAGCTTAACTATGGACTCTCTACGTTTTTCTAGATTTAGTCTCCTTAGCCCGAAAAAGTGAAATTTGCTGAGGAGAAATCTCCCATCGAGACTAATCTCCCAAGGTGTACCTATTTTCTCCTTGATCTATAGTCTAGAAAAAGGGGTAAACTCATGCTAATAGATGTTTTTCAAAACCAATTAACGAGTGTCAAAGAACAAGGTCACTCGACGATCTTTTCAATTTTAAGGAGTCTGAAAAGAGATTAACTATGGACTCCGTAGGGGATGTTCTTCTGGACCAATTTAACAAGTGTGAAGGAACAAGGTCACTTGACTATATTTTCAATTTTAGGGAGTCTGAAGAGCTTAACTATGGATTCCATGGGGGTTCCTTTTTTGTAAATTTAGTCCCTCAGGCCCAAAAAAGGGTTAAACTTATACCTGCGAATACTCTTCTAGCGAACTGGAGTTCCTAGAGTATACGTTTGTTTGTTAAATTAACCGTTTGGACTGAAAAGGGGTAAACTACCTCCAGACATACGTGCCTTCAAGTTTCAATTTGGTGAGCGTGAAGGGCAACAAGATCACTCAACAATCTTTTCATGTTTATAGAGTCTGAAAAGGCCTTAAAGAAGACTCATTTTTTGGGAGTCCCGAGGGTGAGGCCAAGAGTGATGACACATCAGACGTTTATAAGGTTCAATCTTGTAATCATGATAAGACTAAAAGGACTCCATAGCCTAAATTTTTTTATGACAACATGGAAGCCAATATGCAACCAGGATCTACCTAGGGCATCCATGTATAGGTAGGCTCTACCACCTCACCAAGACACTTCTAAAGTAGCAATTATGGTTCCGTACCATAGTTCAGTGGGGTCAATCCTATGGAAAAGCAGAAAAAAACAACGAGATGCAAAAAGTGGAGGTGGAATCCTAACTTAAATGCAAAAAGTTGGAAAAATGACTTTTACCAAAATACCTTCAAAAGTGACCCATCTCTCAAAAAGTTTTCCAAACCAAAAGAAAAGTGTATCGTAACATCCAATGAGAAACTCAAGAACCATAATAAATGATTGTCAAGCCAGAAAAAATGACAAAAGGGTTGAAACAAGTGGCAAAAAAGGCCAAAAAGGTCCATAAATAGAAGCTGACAGATCATTTTCACCATTGCAAATTGAGAATTAACCAAAAATCCAAAAATACCCCTTTGCTAAAGAAGTTGATTCTGGGAGCTTCAGAGGATGAAACGAACTTCTGCTTGGACCAAGTAAGTACAAATAAACCCCTCTTACATTTCAATACTTCCCTTTTGCATTTCTTTTGGTTTTTGGGGGGGCATGCCCCTTTAAAAAAGGGAGGCCCTACATGTACGAGGGTTTTCCAAGGACAACCCACGTATGCTCGCTGGAAGAAAACAATCTACCTGCATGCATACATGACTGTGTCCAAGATAACCCACGTACACCCTCAAAAAAGTAAATAAAATAAAAATTCAAGAGCTAACTTACTCCATGAACTTGTCATTTGACAGGATGTATGTCCACTAGAGAGAGAGGGAGCATGAAGACATTGATATCTTGGTCGATAAGGACTCTGCAACTATGGCTGCATTGAGACAATGCAATTTGTGGAAGTTCTTTCGGTGTCCATTCATGAGTGCACAACCCAGGCTATTGAATTCCTTGGTAGATTATTGGCTCCCCGACGCAGAGGCGTTCATGCGCAAGGGGCAGTCATTGACTCTAATGACTGAGGACGTTTACTTTCTGACTGGCCTCTCAAGGAGTGGTGACCCAGTCAACTTGCGTGTTTTCCCCCCTGGGCCTCATAACATTACCGAGTTGATCAGACTACATTGTGTGGCCGACACTGATAAATTAGGTTCTCAGGTGCCAATCCACAAGATCACCAACCTATCATTGAAAGTGATAGTTTTACTCATTGGGCAAATCACTGGATCTGCAGCCTTACACCAGGCCTCCCGGGCGCACATGCATTGTGAAATGCAGTGCTTAAATGCACGAATCTTCAACTGGAGGATGACCATGCTAGACTGCATGAAGAGATAGCTCACCAAGTGTCGCAGGTGGCGTAACAAAAATTTCAGATTCAGGACCATTCTATGCTTGTTCTTTTTTGAGAGGGTACCCAGTCTTAGTCCATGAGAGACAGTGCAGGGGCATGTGGCCTATGCCCCAACAGTGTGTAGATGGGCAACATTGCTTCCACGAAAGGGAGGCGGAAGGACCATAGAGGCCTTCGATGATACCCTTTTTGATTGGTGGGCATGATAGATTCTGATGATAGAGGACTACCCCTACGTTGGGATCAACATTTCCAGGGACTCGGATATTCCCGTACCTCCTGGAGATGAGATAGGAGAGATAGGTATGCTTTTTTTTAATATTATTTAATTTTTAGTTTATTTTTATATATATCATCTTTTATGTGTACCAGAGTATCTGACAACTATGTATCTGTTATGTATAGATGTGGGTCTGGTGCATCCAACAGACTTCACAAGGACCAGGCGATGTCCTCGACCGGAGGCCGTACCAGTTGCAGTCGCCGAACCATCAGAAGTAGCAGCAGGGGGACCTCTAGCTGGAGATCCTGAGAGAGTGTTGAGATAGGTGGAGTGAAACCTCATCGTGCTCACTCATGTTGTTCCCATGGTTGAGATCGAGGATCTCCCATCATCGATGTAGCCTCATGTAGTTGGGGTGCCACAGACCTACGTCCAGCTCTTATAGCATTTGGAAAACGTTGGCGTTCACTATCGCAGGGCCAACGGGCCCCGTTCTTAGCTTAGGATGGACCACTTACGTGTCGAGATACTCTTTTTGTATATTTTTTAGGGCATAAGCCCCATCGTGTAAACTGGATATCTATTTTTGAGACACTCATGCCCACCTATGCACTCAGATACTTTTGATAAATATATATATATGCGTATTTACAACTTTATGTCTTATGGATCACATTTTTACAATGTATGTGCATGTGTATGTGTGTTCTTCTTTTTATGTGTGTGCAATATGACAATCTCATACATGATTAGATAGAGTATCTGTGATTTGATTTAATCTCCTAGGAACATGGATATACGTAATGTAATCAAAACATCGTTCTAAGAGACGTACCCTAAGGAATCATTGGTGTAGAGTAGGATCATAAACGCGGTAAACCCTATTCAATTGGGACACAACCAATTGTGCATCTAAGTAGACTTGGAGGTGAGAGATAACATGCAACAAAGCATCACGAAGCAACTCTATTACTGTGCTGTACTCGATGACATTGTTTGTAGCGTCACCTAGACATATACCTCCAGAAGATAGCAATTGGCCTTGAGGTGTGAAGATCACCCAAGCTTCGAAAGAAAGCCTCCGAGTGTGTCGTCTAACATTGTCCGCGAACCCAACGAACACCTATGATTCACTTGACATCTGCCACAGTGAAAAAGATGAAATAAAAAATGACACGTCCATAAAACAAAAAGACAAAAAATTAATTGTATAAGAAATATACATATGTACAAGAAATCACCCAATGCGACCCACCTACAAGTAATACTTCTTGAGATAGAGCCTATTTCTAGGCTCCACTAAAGCATTTCCCTCAAAATCAACTAGATGTTAAGCACCCTTCTTTAGTACCCCCTTCACGATGAACGGTATGAACCACATGGGTTTGAACTTGCCTACCCCCATGGGATCCTTATCTTGGTCGTAGACAAGGATAAGGTCGCCCTCGGATAAAATCTGAGGACGAATGGACCGATCATACTAACACTTGAATTGTTGCTTGTGAGCCTCGTTAGCCAAGGCTACATCACGACGTTGCTCATCGAGCTGCTCGAGATATAATAATCATTCCTCAAGAGGTGAAATGTCTGGAAATAACTGTACTGCAAACTTTAGATATGGGATCTAGAATTCTATTGGCAAGATTGCCTCTATCCCATAAATGAGTTGAAAAGGTGAGAAATTGATGGCAGTCTTTACAGACATTCGGTAGGCCCACAATGTCGAGTACAACACCAAATGCCAATTTGAGTTGGCAGAATTGATCGTTCACTGTAGAATAGTCTTAAGAGACTTATTCACAACTTCCACTTGACCATTCTCTTGTGAGTAGTAGGGTGATGAATTCTCTTGCCTCAACCCAAGATTTGACGTTAACTCAAACATCACTTTATTCTGAAAGTGACTTCCATGGTTAGTGACAATCTCCCTCGGGATGTCAAACCTTGCTATTATCTGGTTAAATAGAAAGAGAGTTGTTGTCTCTCCATCATTATTGAACATTGGCATAGCCTCGACCCACCTTGTGAAGTAGTCTACCACTACAATGATATAACAATTCCCCCTGGATGAAGGGGGGTGGCATGTAGTATAAT
The DNA here is from genome assembly GCA_010110895.2 of Picea sitchensis. Taxonomy (NCBI): domain Eukaryota; kingdom Viridiplantae; phylum Streptophyta; class Pinopsida; order Pinales; family Pinaceae; genus Picea; species Picea sitchensis. The sequence continues at coordinate 47,890 of SNQJ01S0049315.1, read as the reverse complement.
CAATCCTCCAGTTGGTGAAGGGACCAATAGTAATGATGGGAAACATGGGAGCAGGATGTGCCCTCATCTTCCGAGAGAATATTTGGTATGGGTGGCACTTCTGTTGGATTACTGAGAGGGGGGGTGAATCAGTAATAACGTAATTATAATCCTTTTTCTTCAAATTTTATATCCATGTAGAATTATTATCCAATAATGAGTAGTAATAAATAAACAATCACACACATGCACAGTACACCAATGTTTTACAGGGAAACCCAAATTGGGAGAAAACCACGGAATTCTTTTCCTTATATGTCTTGAAGAATTACATTCATTGCAAGCACCAACTTCCTTTGTTTTCCAGCTGCAACTGGAAGGAGGTTCCAACCTCCTAGTTTCTCAGGCTACAACCTGAGGGAAGCTCCAACTCCATCTTTGGCTACAACCAGAAGGAAGCTACAACCTCCAATTTCCTCCGGCTACAACCACCTGTCCTTGCCCCGTCCTGCCACCCTGAAGTAGAAGTAGAATGATGGAACCACTATCACACCATCACTGTGAGATATACCGTTGTAAACCTGTACCAATAAATCTGAACCATGCATCAACCATGCATCAACCTGTAATCAACCTGTACCATAAACAAGTGCATCAACCATGCACCAACCTGTAATCAACTTGTACCAT
>SNQJ01S0049315.1:31143-47211 GCA_010110895.2 Picea sitchensis | reverse complement strand
TCATACCATTACCCATCAAACAAACTTGGGTCCATTACCCAAACCTGGGGTCTCCAACTTCTCATGGCCATAACTCTCTAACCGTGAGGAATTATGTGACGTTCAACATACCACCGGAAATGAAATGAAAAGAACTATCCATCTAGGATATTTTCCCCAACAAATTCACTTTCCTTCATCTCATTATTCCATAATTAAGCATGGGTTCTCTTACTCCACAAAACGTCTTCCCGTGAGGGCTTTCACCATAAGGGGACCACATTGGAGTTCATCCATATTTACTTCTTATCAACCATGACAAAACAATAATGAGTCATATTTACATCAAACACTATTGGGTCCATTACCCAAAAAGTTGTGCTACAGGTCTTTCTTCAAGGGTTGACATCAGTGACAACCAACCTTAATCAACAACTTCTTAATCAATTCAACGCAATCCTTGATTAACGTCGTCCAAAAGTAACCAGCTCGTAGAATATTTTGGGCTATTGCCAACCCAGAAAAATGACCACCACATACTCTAGTGTGGCAGTCATTAACCATGAGTTTCGCTTCTTCATGAGTGAGACACTGACGAAGGATGCAATATACACCTTGACGATACAAATTTTCATTGAGTATGAGATATTTTTTGTCTGGTGGCGTATGCGTCGATGCTCATCATGAGAAGAAGAGGCGGGGCACTTAAAAATCTAGAGATATACTAGTATATCTCCATACCAGGGGTCCGAAGATGAAATCAGAAAAAGATCTCCTTTAATCGGTGATTCTTTGGGCATAACATCACCTGATTCAATTGGAAGTTACGAGATAAGTTTCGCAAAGACCAACGATATTTTGGACTTCGAGGAGATGAAATCCAATTCAAATTACTGGAGGATAAAAATCCATCTACTAATCTTTTCACCGATTACATGTCATGTCAACACATATTGTAACGAATTCACAATGGCAATGACGGTGGTCTTGCGAAGAAAGATACAATGAAGAAACCATTGGATAGCATGCACTACTGCCAATGCTAGCTTCTCAGCATGGGAGTAGTTGAGTTCTGGTCCAACCAGGCCTTGGCTCAGGTAATAAATCACATGCTCTTCAAGCAGATCGTCCTCTTGAACCAATACCATACCGATGGTTGACTCTGCAGTGGCCAAGTACAATAAGAAATCTTTATTATAATTGGGTGACCGAAGTAGAGGGGAAGATGTGAGGGCACGTTTCAATGCTTTGAAAGAGCATTGAGCGGATTCATCCCAATAGAAAGGAACATCCTTCTTCAGTAAGACCCTTTAGTGATCTCGACATAGTTTGCGATAAAACGCTGAAGAAATTTGGCTTTACCTTGTAAACTATGAAGCTGAGGGCTATGCATGGGGGAGGAAACTGAACTATCACCTCAAACTTTAGAGGATCGACCATGATCCCTATTGTCAAAACTATGAAACCTAGCAGAGGACCTGACGTCACACAAAAATTGCACTTTTTTGTATTCAAGCGAATCCGATAGTAGCGACATCACTCAAAGATTAGTCGAAGGTGCGTAGGATGATGAACTCTCTTATGAGATCATGATGCTAAATCATCGAGATAAGCCTCAACTATGTGTCTTAGGTCATGGAAAGCAAAAGAGATGGCCCACTAAAAAGTGACTCCAACATTCTTGAGGCCAAAAGGCATATTCCAATAAGAAAATGTACCCCATGGACAAGTAAAATTTGTTTTATGATGGTCTTTGGGCTTAATTTGTATCTAATTGTATCCCAAAAAAATATCCATGAAATAAAATACCTCACAACCTGCACACTCATCAAAGTCTGGTCAATGAACGGGGTGGGGAAATTATCCTTAGAACATGCCTTATTCAAATCACGAATCCATACATACGCGAATCGTTCCCTACTTTTTATTGACTAGAATAGGATTTGACACCCATTGAGTCAACTGGATGGGGTAGATGAAACCGAATTTGAGTAGTTTCTCAACTTCAGCCTTAATAGCTGCTACTTTCCTAGGATTAATTGGACGAAGCTTCTGCCAGACTAGCTTAGCGTCAGGATACATCGTTATTTCATGTTCGACGATTCTTGGATCTATGCCTGGCATTTCCTCATAAAACTAGGCAAAAGCGTCGTAGAATTATTTAAATAAATATGTATAGATCTGAATCTCCTCGGGGGAGTAGTCCGCTCCAACGAAGACATTCTCCATGATGCCAGGGTTTCTGGAGATTTCTATAGGTATCATTTCAGTGATGGTTACCATATTACCCTCGGTGTATACTGCTTGTTTAGCCAGAGGATTAATAGGACAAGACCTATCTCCCATCATACACAACACAAATTCACCTACCTCTATTCTTCTTAATTTTGGTAGAAAATAACATCTGTGATGGAGATCGTCCTAGGTTCTGTCCAGACCAGTCAATTCCTCAATAATATCCTCATCTGAGGGAAATACCAAGTCTAAAGAATCGGTAGTGGCGAGGGAATCTTGATCACAAATAGGCTCGAGAATCGGATCTAACTCCTCTGTGGGAGTCAGATCGGGGTCGTCGAAAGCTTGTTGGACTATAGAGTACGCAACTTCTTCCACTGACAAGGGCATGGCCATGCCATGATGTCCTATCCCTTTCATCATGGACGATGGGGAAGGAAGATTCCACAGATCGTTAAAGTAAGTCATACAGAACGAGGACAACTGAAATATGTCAGCCTTAGGCTGGTCGGGGATAACTGATATGAACTTGACATCGCTGGAAGGAGTTGGGTAATTCAAAGTACCCATCAAAGGTGTGCACAATCCAACCCCTATGTTGATTATGTCGGGCTGAGGGATATCAATCATCAGGACCGTGGATGCCCCCAATGAAGGGTCAGGACAGGACAAGGACGATTGATCAATGGACACTATCTGATCCTCGTGTGGAAACAACAAGACCCGGAACACTGTAGCAACTATTGCATGCATAGCATAAGTCTAACTCCTTCTTAAAAAAAGGTTGTAGTCGAGAGGTTCATCGACCACTTCAACTTCGATGCACACGGTCTTCCCCCCTAACTGCATGGGGAAAGAAGGGATGATTATGTCATCACATAAAATTGTCAAATCTTTAGGGGTTTGTGTTTTCAATCTAAGTCTGTATTTTGCCTGTCACTCTTCCTTTTGTAGACCCGATCGTAAGGTTTGTCCTTTCAGCTTATAGTTTTCTTCTTTGTCTACCCGAGAGGTGTCAGCCCTAAGCCTTTATGTTTTCTCTAAGGTCGATCACTTCTCTCTCTTTACCTATGTCACTGATCATTTTACCTCCCTGAGCCCTCAGTCAGTCATCCAATATTCATCTATAGAGACCACAACCATAAGCACAAGAGAAACACTTAGAGAAGTTTGATATCAACTCAAATCAAGTGAGAAAGAAAGATTAGCTTTCAACGATGAAGATTCATCAGGGAGAGCAGATCGATGTCCATCGGGTGATCAAGATCATAAAGTTACATGGTGTATAGCGTCAGACAGAAGGTCTAAAATTGCAAGGTTCGTCCTATCTGTTGATCCTGGGAAAGGCACATGGTGCAATATTAGCATTTCACTGACTCACAAGATGGAGTAGTCAAAGGGTGAGTCATGAAGACTTGTGAAACCCGAAGCACCGATATGATCTGGGCCTTCCATCTCAGAAGGGCATGTGGTGTGAGATCTGAACCATAGAAGAAGTCATTTTGGGAGGTCAATAGTGAGGGTTCCTGATATCCCAAGGTTCTGAAGTGCCGATATGATCTAGGTCATCCATTGCAAAGGGATGTGTCTCACTCGATCCGAGGGATCTCTATTTCACGAATCAGAGATTTCAGCATGGAACACAACGTGAGTTTGCAGAACACAAAATCGCAACGCACATGAGAGATGGGCCCACAAGCATAGCCTGCGGTCATATGGAAGAAAAGCCATAAAGAAAGGGAAAGTTCCTATCGAGCGGCAAGCAGCTGATATTGTTCAAGGGAATGATTGTGGTCGTCAATTTTAAAGAAAATCTGACCATTTATCTAGATGGGTTGTTTCATGGGATCGAACATCGGGATATTTGAAATCAAGGGGGGTGAAAACTCCCAACAGTTGAAATCCTGAAACTTCATGCAGGGGATGTATATGGTCATAGCCCAAGGTCACGTGGAACGATAGATAGGATAGGAGCTGTGCAAAATCCTGGAGCGCCTGAGTTGGTTATAGAGGACGAGCTACATGGCCTCGAGATGCCAAAATTGACTCAAAGGAGTCAAGATCTTGCCTGGGGAATTCATGGGTGTCTGGCTCCATCCTGATATCGATGCAGTTAGTTAATGTAAATAGGGGGAGGTAGTTGAAACCTTGTTTCACCCTGTAAATGGAAAGCATGGAAGCGTCGGCTTTGGAGGCAGGCTGTCTACCCAAGGTCTCCCTGTCAATGAATTCTCCTGCAAAGACCATACTGATCTAAGATCACGTCTGACAGAAGAATGCAAGTGAAGACTGATAGAAGAAGGTGCATACGTGAAGCTTTGAATGAAGTAGCCATCTCACACCTATTACACATCAAAATTACTCACTTCAATAGTGTCGCAAGTGTCGTCATTACAAGTGTTATAAGTGTCGCATCTTGTCCACAAGTGTCGCATCTTGAACACAAGTGTTGCAAGTGTCATAAAAATCATAGTGCCATCTTTCCCATGTTGTGCCTCTAACGACATCACAAATACACTTAAGACACCCCAAAGACTAGTTTTGAAGAAGAGAAGTCACTTGATAGGGAGTACAAACCTTTTGGCACTGAAAGAACCACTAAAAAATGGATTTTGGAGAGAAGCGCTCCCCTGTCCACTATCAGGGAGTGCTAGCAATCCTTGAGCCTCTTTGGGGGAGTGTTTGAGCACCCTGTGCAGCCTTTTGGGGGAGTGCTACCCTTTTCTGAGCAAGTTTTGGGTTTGTTGAGACAAATCAGGGAAGAATCCCTCAATTCCTGAAGGTGGCTGGATTTGAATAGATGGTCAAGGCATGATCTTAGGGAAGATCCTCAACTGAAGGAGAGGAATCCTCAACTTATCCCAAAGATCTCTCAAGTGGTTGGACCTCTCCAAGGTTATATAAGGAGGACTTCTCATGGTGAAAGGTACATGGGATAGAGACTAGAGATGCATACCAAACTTATGATCCTGTAAGTGGTATGAACATAAGAGATTGGAGATATGACACTTATGATATCATAAGTGAGATGTCATCGGATAAATCAATGTAGATTACTTGAGCAAAGGGGTTGGACAAGTAGAACTGGAAGAATCTGATGCACCCTCATCAAAGGATTGTAAGTACTTTTACTTGTTCTCATTAATAATCGATGCTTGGCCTGTTTCTTTCAAACTTATGCCTGTTCCATAAGAGTTTGTCTATAGTATATGGATCTATGTTTGAGCTAATCGTAGTAGAGTAGGAAGTCCATTGTAACTTTGTTTGTTCTATGGGACCTATCGAGTAGCTCAAGATTGGAGCTTAGCCTGGACTTCGCGAGGAAAAACGCCATTAAAAAGGTACATATATTTCTTCTTCTCCTTCGTATATCGGCTTGATTAGATCTAAAAGGATGTCAGTTTCCATGTTAAGAAATTTTTTGTCTTGGTCTTAGGAGTCTAGAGACCAAGAGGGAATCCACTTGTCCGCAGGGGGATTCACCTACAACAGAAATTGGCGACTTCACTGGGGAGAAGCTATGATTTTTGTTTCCATTCCTAGATCTTGTTTTGGCCCTTTTCCCACTCACTTGACCTTCTCCATATTGTCTTTTTTATTCTTATATTTGTTTGATTGCCTCTTTATGTCATCATGATCACCTTGATTGACTGAATGTCCTTGAGTTTTTGAGTTTCGGGGCATTTTTCTGAGCTTTTGCAGCAGAGCGCTCCCCAACCCTTGTTATCAGAGAGCCAACAATCCCTGGTGGTCTTACACATAGTTTTGGAGTTCTTTGGTACCCCCTACACCAGAGCGCTACCCCATTTTCAGTGAAAAACCCTCTAGTTTTTCAATTTCTGGGTTCAGTTTTTGCCTTTTGCATTTGCTCAGGGTCTCATACTCTCAGTTCATCTTGGTATTGGCCTTCAACACCCTGTTTTCTAAGGATTCATCCTCTTTTGTTTGGATTATTTTACATTTGTCCTTACTCTGCAATAACTCTTTGTCCTTCACAATTTGAAGTCAATTTGTCATTTTCTTCTCGTTTATCTGAGTGAGTGAAAACTTTGTAAGGAGTTTCAAAGGTCTCTCGTACTTTTCTTTCTGATCTTTGAGTCATATTTCGAAGCTCTTTTTCCTCCCTTTTGAGTTTTTGGCTTCTTGCTTCTTGTTTGATCACAACAAGGGTGTCTTTTGGTTTATGTGAAGTTTGCTTCCCGATTGCTTAAATCTCACAACTCTTGAAGTACGATTAGCATAGGAATCTTTACATCTACTGGTTATCAGTCACATATAAAAATTTTAGCATTGCATTGGATTCCTTATTGAGGACTATTGCATGAGGTTATTGCATCTTAGTGTTTGACAGTGAAAGGAAAATCCTTCTCCTTCCCTTAATTAGACATTCATTGAAAGAGAATATTGCTTATCATTTCTTATGCATGTTTTGGGAACTGAGTCATAATATCATCAGTTTTCATTCTCATACACCTCTGAGTAAACAACAACCACTAAAATTGACACTTAACTAAAAATTATTAGACTTTTTATATCTTTGTTAGCAAACCTACATTAGTTTAAGGTGTAGGGCTCTGGAATAGGTTGAAAGGATAACTTTCCAAAGCTATCAAACAAACTTAGCATCTTGCGATAGGGAGAGCAAATCCAATTGTCGTATAGGCTTTCTGGGATCCCCCTCTCACACAGGGGTTATGCACGAGTTCACATTTGGGTGAGTTACGAATATTATCGCTCCGTGGTTCAACTGTTTGTAGTGGTCGGATCGTATATTGGGGGTCACTTGAGGGTATACTCACGATTATGTGTGGGAGCCTCTCGAGTTGATTTCAGACTTGTTATCCTACCCATACGTTCGAATCGGACTATCGACTATACCTTCCCAGGGGTTGACTACAAATTGGTGACTTTAGTAGCCATAATATTTAGGGTCTCACACAAGGTGATGGTGAAGGGAAGTCTCACTATACCTAGAACAGACATTGGTCAAACTCACTCGGGCTCCTTGGAGGGTAAATCCACAATTAATGCATGGAAGCTTTCACCAAGGCATAAATATGTTAAGCAGGTTGCCAATGTAACTGATCCACCCACTCTATCCCTACCTCTTCCTATTTTGATATTGCGACGTTGGATTTCATCACCAACTAGTGGTTTCATTGTGGGAAGGTTTTGTTTGATTGTTTGCTTCTCAGATTCATAGCATGTGTTGGTTTTGTTACTTAGTGGACCTTAGGTCGATTCAATGTTAATGGCATCAAATTTTGAGAGTACCAATGGAGGAACCCTTTCTCTTGGGGAACCTTATACCTTTCCTTCTTTTGGAAACTTTGGTCCTCCGTACATTGCCACACTGAGTCTTCCGGGACTCACCATCATATTACCGGTTTGGTTGTTCCCCACTCTGGTGATATCGAATCCTCCCAATGCTTCAACTGCACCTAATACTTTGGATGTCAGTACACCACCCACACATCAACCTCATGTTGAATTTTCGTCTTCCTCACCCATTAAGTCTCCTTCCCTTTCTTTGATCTGAAAATGGAATGTACTTGTTTAAGGGTGCAAGGTATCCATTTTCCATAATTCCAAATGTGAGTTATACACTCCAATGTGACCTCTGAAAATGTGAAAACTTATTATTTCTTATACAGAGATAGACTATAGGGGCATTTACCGGACATGTCACCTCTAAAGAGAGGATGAGTTCCAGAGGCTACCTGGCCCTCTACAGGCTCTGCCTAAAGAAATAATAAGTAAACACTTAGAAGTCTTTGACATACACTTGCTTCATGTGTTAAAAATGTGCAACTTGTTTATGTGTAAGGTTCTTGCCTCTTCTTGTCAAGGTTCATGTGAGGAGAAAGGTTCTTTTAAGTGATTAAATAGGTGTTATAAACCAATGTACAACAATATAAAATACAACAATAACACATCAAATCACAACAATACCAAAATGATAAAGCAGTTCACCCCCTTCGGGCTACATCTGCTGGACCAAACCTCCCAAACTAGGCTTGTCCTCTTGTATTAAAATGCTACAAATGCTAATACAAGAATATGAGTGTCTCAAAAGACAAATCTGACTGTAAATACAGAATCAGAAGATAGGAATTAGCTGAACATGCTCTTTCCCAAACACTAAACAGTGAAATTGTACCTTATACAGTACTTTCCCCAAATGGCCCTGGTGGCCCTTTAATCTTGCATGGATAATTTCGTGGTGAAGATGACCTCAAATGGTTCTGAAACCTCTTCCATCAGATTCAAAAGGTCGAAAATAGCAGACCTAGGTTTTTGAATCACCAAAAATGGATGCACATAGCCTCCAAAGAGCTCAAGCACGGAAATGGCCCTGGTGGCCCTGAAAACTTCCCTGAAGCAAAATCACTTGAAAATGACCTCCTATGGCTCTGAAAACTGCTCCATTGTCTCCAGAAGGTCGAAGAGACCCAAAATCGACCAAAAAAACGTGAAGAAAGGTTTTCCCTAGCCAAAGATATGGCAATAACTGATTCCTCCTCATTTTCTCCACCAAATTCGCAATAGCTGGAGTTAGCCTCGCTAAAAATAGCCAAATGCCAAAAAAAAGCGGACTCCGCCCAAAAAATGTGCCAACCATTAGCATTTAACGTCAGTGGTTGATTCGGTCACATGTGTAATTCCAACGCGGTTACATTAAATTTTAAAAATCCACGCGCATAATCAATAGTTACATGGTTTAAAATGGAACCATGTGTAAACATTTGGAACCCCGCGCTAATATGCAAATGGTTCAATGTTTAATTCCCGCGCTCCATTTAAAACATCGTGGTCACATGTAAAACATTTAAAAACTGTGGCTATACAATTTGGAACCCAAATTTTAAACGGCGCGAATGCTATCGGAGGGTAGGGTCCCGTGGGAACTTCGTGTGACCGGGGGCTGCAATGTTAAACCCCCGCCGACCCCCAAATAATTTAAACACAAATATATTCAAATGCCGCCATATCGGTTAGTGTAGCTTTATTAAATCGCTAAAGTTGGGGAGATCGGACGTTCGAATCTTGGCCAGACCACAAACTTTTACAAAAATGAACCAAACATCAACTGCCAACAGATGGGGGACACGTGGCGCCTATGCATTGGGCCACGTGTCTCTTTTTTATTTGCCATTGAAACGGACATGTGTCATCATGTCATTCGCCAACATCAACCAATAACAACGCGCCACGTCAACCACCTGCCACATCACCTGCCACGTCGACTGCCACGTGTGAGTCGTACAACCTTTGCCACGTCAACGCCACGCGGGATGCTGACGTCACCCTGGTGCCACGTGTCACCCATCCAGTGGTGACACGTGTCACCTCAAGATTGGTCAAATTGCATGCCAAAAAGCCCAAACCGCATGACACGTGGCATCACCTGGGGCCGGCACGTGTCCTATACGGACATGCCACGTGTGATGTACGGCCTGCCACGTCAGCTATACGGCCTGCCCAGTCAGCATCAAAATTTTCCCTGTTTGGCCCGGCGAACAGATCGCGATAACTTCTCCATACGGACTCCGTTTGCGAAAGTAAATATACCGCCGGAATCAGGAGAACGAGACGGATGCAATGGCACCATTTTCGTTGCATTCCGAGCACTTTGAAAATTGAGCATTTTTTTGACCCCCGGTCCAGATTCTGATCATTCTTGTTTTTCGCCTAGTGAAATTTCTAAAGCAAGTAGCCAGGTGGATCAGAAGAAGAAGAAACAAAAAGAGAAGAAGAAGAAGAACTCATAAAATACCAAGGTTCCAACAACGTCAGATGTTGGATCCAAGAAACCAGCTACTGCTAATAGTACTGGGAGTGTTGATGAGGTCAAAAAGATTAAAATGAAGAATACAAAACCCAAATTCCCTTGCAGTCTTTGTAAGGGTGACCAATTTCTGAGGGATTTCCCTGGTATTCCCAAGGTCTTAGAAATGTGGTCCTCCATGTCATCGGCCTCTGTTGGTCATGTCGGTGATACCCCATCAACTAGTGACATCAAGGTTGGTAAGAAGAACACAAATTTCAAATTTCCTTGTATGTTATGCGAAGGTGATCATTATTCTCACCTTTTCCCTCGTATGGATGAGTCTTCTTCCCTTTTGGAAAAACTTCAACTTCCAAAGATTTCCTCCAACCCATAATTAGTTGATGGAATAGTCAATCTGGTTCCATCCCTGGTCAGTCTGGTTGATTAGGTGGTAAATCTAGTTTCCTCCTCGATTGAACCACTCACCGAAGTAGCTGATCCAGTTTCGCCATCGGTCAACCCTGCTCTTTATTTACAGAGTTAAACCAAAGTGACTGATCCAATCCCATCATTTTTCATCCCCACCCTTCATCCGAAGAGTGTCAATGTGTTCGATCTGGTTCTATCATCGGTCGATCCCATTCCTCCATTGAAGAGTGCCAAAGTGACTGATCCAGTCCCTTCCTCGGTCAGTCCCACCCTTCATCCGAAGAGTGCCAAAGTGCTTGCTTCAACTATTTCATCGGTCAATACCACTCTTCCTCTGAAGAGTGCCATTGTGGTCAATCCAATCCCATCATCGATCGATCCTACTCTCCCTCTAGAGAGTAAACCCGATACTGCCCACATTTTTCTCGTTGATACAGAATCTACTCCTTCTTCTCCCGCGAAACCCCCTCCAAGCAATGAGGCCATGCTTTTTGATTGGGGTGCACTAATTGGACCTCGTCTTCCTTCTGACATTCCTTTCCAGATTACAGTACAGGTTTGTGGTTGGGACATTCCTCAAACGTTGATAGATGAAGGTGCATCCGTTAGTATTTTGTCCTCTTTTTCTTGGCACGCTTTGGGTTGTCCTCAGCTTGCACCGGTTACACAAAATCTGTTAGCTTTTAACAAAAGAACTAGTCAACCTTTAGGGACCCTTCCTTAGTTTCCCATAACTTTGGGAGGGAAAACTATCTTTATTGATGTCATGGTAGTCTGAGACCCTTTGGAGTTTTCTTTACTCCTTGGGCGGGATTATGTCTATTCCATGAAAGATGTTGTGTCTACTCTTTTTCATGTGATATCTTTCCCACACGATGGAAGAATGGTGACTATTGATCAACTTTCATTCATCGGTCCTGATTGGATTACCTCCCTAAATGGTTCTTATATGAAGACAGTATCACCCCCACCACATGTCAACTATGTGGCGTTGTCCCCCATGCCTTCGACTTCCGATGATTTGGATCCGATAATTGACATGGTGATCTCATCGGTAGGGTTATTGGAGCTTGATCTCCTTACCCCTATCACGACCCTCGACATTTGTTCCTTCCAGAGTGATTTTCTTCCATCCAGTGAAGATCTCTTGGAAGCCATGACTGCGTTTTTTCCCTTGACATGGTGTCCTTCCAGAGTGTTATTCTCTTCGAAGCCATGATCAAGAAGAGTCCATGAGCATAGTTTTTTTCTCTGTGGCAAGCTCGTTAAAAAATGAAATAGAGGTCACAAGCACAGTTTCTCCTCTTTGTGGCAAGCTGGTTAAAAAATGAAACAACCATATGGGGATTGAACCCGGAGCCCTGAGCATAGTTCTTTTCTCATGTCAAGATCGTTAAAAAATGAAACAATCACCTCTCTTGAACCTTCATTTCATCCACTCTTATCCTTTTTCTCCCTCTAGTAGAGAAATTGGGGACAACCTCAAAGTCGGTGAATGAATTGAAGCTTGGAGGGCATGTCTCCAGCCTTTGATGATCATTCTGGAGTTAAGTCACTAGCTTTCAAGATGGGGGCATACCGATATTAGTATTTGTTCTTTCTCGTGCTCGTAAATACATGAGAATTCAACCGAGTAAAATTTTATCTCTTTTTCGAACCCGCATGGATATACGAAAAATGAACCCCTTGGAGCCGTCTTTAAGTTCTTTTCAGACTCTCTAAACATGAAAATATTTCTGAGTGATCTTGCTTCCTTTCCCACTCGTTAAAAGGTTTGAAAGGGCATCTTTCGAGTGATAATTTATCTCTTTTTCGTTCTCGCGAGACTAACCTTACGAAAAAGGACAACATTGGATTCATCTTTAAGTTGTTTTTAGACTCTCTAAATATGAAAAAACCATCGAGTTTACCTTCTCTGGACTCGTTAAACAATCATATATTGAAGGGCCCATACGGGACCGAACCCTTACCTCTTCTAGTTCGCTAAACAAAGGAAGAGGGACTTACCGAAGGTGAGTCATATCGAGCATGTGTTACCCTCCTCGAGCTCGTTAAATTAAAAAGAGATACTCATCTATATGGATGGGGGAAAAATTGAAGGAAGCAAGCTAAGCAATTTCTTAGAACACTACCAGTAATTCTTACGGTGGCCCTTGAACATGACACTTTGTCTTTGCATGCATTTTAATCTGCTAAACCTCTACACTGAGCCAATCCCCTGAGTTTCTTTTACTCCTTTGGGTCACCTAACGAAAGTCACAGCATCCACTACATTATCGTGTTTTTGTCCATGTCAAGTTTATGTTGTTGTGCCTCAGTGTTCAAGGGAAGTATCTTCCTCGAGAGTTAGCCATCACAAATATCTTGTTTCAAAACCTGTGTGAGTCGATGTTCATTTGATCTACCAATTACATCTTTGTGTCAGTTTCGTGTCGTTGATGGGGGATACATCAAGTCCCTCCTTCGACGAGTCTTTTCCTGTCGACTTCAACACATTATCCAGGAAATAGACTTAGAAACCAGTTAGTACCTTGGGACCTGCATGCCTCAATGGCAAGCCTCCTTGTTTTCGACAGTGGGTTTACATCATTGACCCTTAATCAGATGATTCCATGGATTTTCGACTTCATCTCATCCATTCAAATTTGTTGGAATGTACTAGAGTACCTTGGGAATCATTGACATTAATGGTGATTTCCCTCGCACTTGTTAATGGTTTACGTCATTGACCGGTAATCAAGTGGTCTCTGCCATGTTCGACATCAGGAAATCTATTCACATGGTTAGATTCATACTACATCGATATTGGTAAGAAGAACTTGGGTTGATTTATCACTCTTATATGTACTTTTCCCAGGTTGCGAAGGAGTTCTTTTGAACTATGACACATATACTGTTACATAGATCCACTTTGTATTGGTCGTGGCTATGTCTTGTCATCTCGTAGATCCACTGGGTATTCTTCGTGGCTACGATCAATTCAGGTCATAGGAGTATAGATCCACATTGTATCTATAGTGGCTATACCATTTTGTCAATATAATTATGGATCTGCAGTGTATTTTATGGCGGCCATACCTAAAAAGTATTTATCACTCAAGCATAGGTATGTCTGCCTTGGGTTTTGAAACATGTCATAATATTTGTTTGATGGCTGTGTGCAGCTTTTTTTGGTTTATCTGTGTCCATACCCTTGCTCGAAAAATTCTACAAAGTACTTCAGTCATCATCGTCTTCTAACTTCATACATTGGGGGGCAATATGTTACACATCAAAATTACTCACTTCAATAGTGTCGCAAGTGTCGTCATTACAAGTGTTATAAGTGTTGCATCTTGTCCGCAAGTGTCTCATCTTGACCACAAGTGTTGCAAGTGTCATAAAAATCATACTTCCATATTTCCCATGTCGTGCCTCTAATGACATCTCAAAGACACTTAAAACACCCCAAAGACTAGTTTTGAAGAAGAGAAGTTACTTGACAGGGAGTACAGACCTTTTGCCACTGAAAGAACCACTAAAAAATGGATTTTGGAGAGGATCTCTCCCCTAAACACTATTAGGGAGTGTTGGCTCTCCCTGAGCCTCTTCGGGGGAGTGTTTGAGCTCCTTGTGCACCCTTTTGGGGGAGCACTACCCTTTTCTGAGCAAGTTTTGGGTTTGTTGAGACAAATCAGGGAAGAATCCCTCAATTCCTGAAGGTGGTTGGTTTTGAATAGATGGTCAAGGCATGATCTTAGGGAAGATCCTCAACTAAAGGAGAGGAATCCTCAAATTATCCCAAATATCTCTCAAGTGGTTGGACCTCTCCAAGGTTATATAAGGAGGCCTTCTCATGCTGAAAGGTACATGGGATAGAGACTAGAGATTCATACCAAACTTATGATCTTGTAAGTGGTATGAACATAAGAGATTGGAGATGTGACACTTATGATCTCATAAGTGAGATGTCATCAGAGAAACCAGTGTAGATTACTTGAGAAAAGGGGTTGGACAAGGAGAACTTGAATAAGTTGTTGCACCCTCATCAAAGGATTGTAAGTACTTTTACTTGTTCTCATTAATAATCAATGCTTGGCCTGTTTCTTTCAAACTTATGCCTGTTCCATATGAGCTTGTCTGCAGTAGATGGATCTATATTTGAGATAATCTCAGTAGAGTAGGAAGTCCATTGTATCTTTGTTTGTTCTACAGGACCTGTTGAGGAGCTCAGGATTGGAGCTCAGCCTGGACTTTGCGAGGACAAATGCCATTGAAAAGATACATATCTTTCTTCTTCTCCTTCGTATATTATCTTGACTAAAAGGATGTCAGTGTCCATGTTAAGAACTTTTATGTCTTGGTATTAGGAGTCTAAAGACAAAGAGGGAATCCACTTGTCCGCAGGGGGATTCACCTACAACAACACCCTTGGTGTTGGCGAGTTGTTCTAAGTATAAATACTCAATTTTGATATTTTTTTAGGGTTGATGGTAGAGACAAGCTCCCGTATTGTAAATTTTTAGTGAAGTCTTTGGTACTGTGGTTATGTATTGTGATCTGAGATTTCTTGATTAATCTAAATCAGGTTTCTTTATACATCTTATTTGCCTCTGGAACTGAGAGAGTTCATGGATGACTGATTCACATAAATTGTCATGATTATGTTATGATGAATGTTTGATTATAATATTTTTAAGAACCAAATATCAATATAGCATAGAAAAACCTTAGAATAAGTACTCAATGCCTTGAAAAAGAGAGAAATTTAGATAATAAGACTCTTTGAGGGGGAAACCTCCTTATGCCCACATAAATGTCCAATTACAAGATGATTCCAAATGAAAATGTCTCCTTGGTATATATAGCAGACTAGGAGGTACAATTACAACTAATAGACTCAAGCCAACATAAATAAAATAGCATTACTAATGTAATATGCCCCAATTAATGGGTAATGAGCCACTATTTAGGGCTTAACATGCCCCTCCCCTTGAGACAATTATTGTCTGCAACGCTTGATTAACTCTGGATGCTTCTGTATAAAAGAATCATCTTCCCAAGTGGAATCTTCAGCCAGTAGTTTCCTCCATTTAATGAGATACTCTTAAATGGATTTATTCCTCATCTGGCGAATTCTTGTGTCAGTGATGGCTTCAGGCTCCAATATGATTTTTCCTTCCTCTTCAAGTTATGGCAATAGAGTTTGAACAGGGATCTTGTCACCTATAACCTTATTTAAGCATGACACATGGAAACGTGGGTGTACTCTTGAAGATTCATGCAACTCCAATTTGTATGCCATAGTACCAATCACTTGCAACACCTTATAAGGGCCATAGTAGTTTGGTGATAATTTATTATCCTTCTTGGCTTGCTTGAGGGACATCTATTTGTATGGTTGTAGTCTTAAAAAAACCTAATCGCCTACTTCAAAAATTCTTTCACTATGATGTTTATATGCTTGTTGTTTCATGCGATTCTGTGTCATGGTCAGGTTATCCTTTAATATTTGGAGAACTTGTTGTTGATACTCAATGTGATCTTCCACTTCTTGAACCTTAGATTTTTCTTTTAGAGAAGAAGTGATGGAAGGAGGGTGGTATCCATAGAGTGCCATAAATGGTGTCATTTTTGTTGCAGTATGAAAGGAAGTGTTATACCACCATTCTGCC
>SNQJ01S0049315.1:16793-28143 GCA_010110895.2 Picea sitchensis | reverse complement strand
CATGTGGTTGGGTCCTTGCCATCAAACTTCCTCATATCGATCTTAGGAACGTGGTTGGTCTTTAACCCAAAGTTGGAGTTTCTCCATTCTTGATTCATATTCCTTGTGTCCTCATCATGAATTTCATGGGACACATTTTCACTTTTAGGTGTCCTCTCTATTAGGAATTGTTTCATTCCTTCCATGATCTCCCTTTTTAAACCATCCATCTTAGTATCCATTATTGCCTCCAGTTCATCTTTTGTCACTGTATTCTTTTGTAATTCATTTATGTCCCTACGCATTTCTTCACCTTCATCAAGAGTCCAAGTAGGAATGTCTGGAGGCTTATTTGGTGTAGAAGTTCCCTTTTTTGGTGGCATGTTGGCCAAGTATCACTTTTGAACCTTGATTTTGAGGTGGTTCTTCTACACAATATTTATTCTGCTGTATCTCCAAAGTTTTGGCCCTTCTGGGTATGAAACTTTCTTTTTTGTAGTTCTCTCATATTTCTTATCTGCAATGCCATAGGTCTGATCAAAATTGGATGTACCAAGTGGAATTTACGGTAACTTTCCTACAACTTGTTGATTTTTGGCCTTTCTAGGAGATCTCACTTGTATAGCGTCCCACGCACAAAATCATTGATATACAATTTTGAAACTTGTACCAGACATACTACAGATTGTCCACTATCAAATGCAACCAGTCTCACTCAATTTTGATACTCTAGGAATAAGTTATCATTATTTTACCCAGAACACCTACTTGAGACTAGTCAATAGGACTAGTCATATACCCTATCTTCCATAGGGTGTATCTACAAATGTAAGGTGACACAGAAGATGAAAATTTTACCACATATACTTTGCTAATGTCTATGAATACAATCCAGAGTTCACTCTCTAAAACATTACAGAAAACGTTTTATATCGAAAATTCCACAATGACTCAGTTCAGGATGATTCCAGAACCCTATCTTACACAGGCTGTATCTCAGAAAGTATAAGGCCTCAGGGGATGAAATCTTAACCCAACATACCTTGATCCGTCTACTAAATATCCTCCAAGTTGTTCCTTCTAAAATGTTGTAGAGAAACATTTATAGCAAAAATTCCAAGGTGTCTGAGATGTAGCAGGGAAACCCCAAGACCTTGAGCTCTAATACCATGTGTTAAGAACCAAATATCAATATAGCATAGAAAAACCTCATAATAAGTAATCAATGCCTTGAAAAAGAGAGAAATTCAGATAATAAGACTCTTCAAGGGGGAAACGTCATTATGCCCACATAAATGTCCAATTACAAGATGATTCCAAATGAAAATTTCTCCTTGGTATATATAGGAGACTACGAGGTACAATTACAATTAATGGAATCAAGCTGTCATAAATAAAATAAAATTACTAATGTAATATGCCCCAATTAAGGGGTAATGAGCCACTATTTAGGGCTTAACAAATATTGTCATGATTTCTTTCAGTTCCATTTTAGTTGAAACCCAAGGAGATCTTGCGTTTGAATTTTTCTTCCTTAGGTTGTCGAAAGACCTGATGTACACGGAATGCCTTTGCATTTTCTCACCAAAGTTTTCCTCCTACTCACCCTTACTCCGACTTACTAACTGAATTTGATTCTAGACCTCATCGCTTATGCATGCTAGTTCAGTTTCCTGAGTTAAAACAATATCATCTCGAGTCTGCATCCATTGGACCTCTTTAAAGACAACCCGTGACATAAAACTCTGATGGGTACCGGGCTTACCTCCAACGCAATCCAGAGGTGACTTCTAGTGATAACATTTCTGGCACCGTTACCGGGGAGGAATTGAAGTTTTTCCATGGGATTGAACGACAAAGGTCACTGATTCTGAGGGTGCATCAGAACTTAGTACATTAAAGATTGCAACTGTGCACCTGGTGACTCCACTGTTACGACTCCACTGTTTCAGCTGTGGCTTCCAGAGGCAGACACAGGAGGTCTTCTCCACAACTACCTTTAGCAACACCTAAATCTGACCCAGAGAAAATTATCAAAAGATGACTGACCCCTCAGGAAGGCACTTTTGTTGTTGAACCAAATATTTATGATGATTTTCACTATCCTCCTATATCAACTCCAGTAGTTGTTTCTCATTTTCCTATTACACCATCTATTAGAGCTTATAGAAGTTTGAATTTTGGGAGTTTTCCTATTGATTTCCCCTCTCCCAGTTTCACTCCTCCTCCTCATATTACAGTTGTTGTCTTGATAGAGAGGGAAACCTCTGTTCCCTCAAGCCCTGCATATTTTTCTCCAAATCTTATGTTGTTTCCTTCTTCTCCCAGAAGCACATCCCCAGCCTCACGTGTACAAACTCCATCTCCTTCTCGTTCTCCTCCATTTCACATCAAAATGGCAAGTGATAATCCCCCTAGAAATAGGATGGCTGAGATATTAGCTTGTAGATATGCCCCCCTAGTTTTACCTTAGCCTATGAATGTTCTCCCAACCACATATTACCTTAAGTACATGCCCCAATTCACTGGGGAGGGAGACATGACTGCAAAAGAGGACCTTTCATCCTTTTATAGGTTTGCAGAGATTCAGGCCATCAAAATGAAGATGTGTGGATGATATTTTTTGTACAGAGTCTGGATGGAAATTCTAGGGATTGGTTTAAGGACTTTCCTCCCATATCTATTGACGGGATTGCTACTCTGGATAATGCATTCTTAAGGAACTAGGGGAATAAAAAAGATCTCCTTTATTATATTACAGAATTTGGGGCATTAAGAGAGAGGAGGGGGAATCTGTTTCAAACTTCTCAAAGAGATTTAATAAAATGTATAAAAATATTCCAACCGAAGTTAAGCCTACATAAATCTTTGGCAAAATGACTTATGCTAATGATTTCAGCCCTGAATTTTTCCTACTATTGAGAGAAAGAAGAGCTATCTCCTTGGCTCATATGAAAGATGCAACCCTTGAAGTAGAATCCAATATATTGGCAGCTGGTAAACTTATGGGTAAAGATGATAAAGAACGGGGAAAGTATAGGTCCGAAAACCTGACTTCTAGTTCCTCTATTACCCCCGCTCAAATAGATGAAATGGCCAAGCTGCTAAAATCACTTTCTGCTAGAATGGAAAAGATCGAATTAGAAGGAAAACAGAACTACAAAAATCCCCAAAATGTTGATAACAGAGGAAACTATAGGAAGCCTAACAATACTCCTTAGATTATGCAAAGATACCAGAGGAGTAGAGATAGAGATGATAAGAAAATCCAGACCCCTCTCCAAAATAATCTTGTTGTTGATGAATTAGAAGGGGATGAAGACCTTGATCCTGAAATTCAATGTATTGGGGACACCTCCACTTTTCCTCACTTAAATCATTCTGCATACGAGGAATATCTCATGGAAATTTAGCGGAATGAGTTAATAAAAGGGGACAAGGCCAACGATAGCCCCAACAGATATAACCTCATATCCAAGAAGAAATAAGGAAAGCCTAATTTTCCTGATCAACCCACCAGAGCAGAGAAGCCTGTTGAAGTTGTAGCAGATGGAAACAACGATAAGAAATTTTGAACTCCCTCTCAAGTGGCCATAACTCATGTCCCAGAAGTAAAAGAAATCTTAAATCCTACATCCCCTTTTAATTTCAAGCATGAGGTTCATAAGATTAGGATCCTTGTACCCCTTTTAGAGATGGTCAAGCATGAATATTTCAAAAGAAGCCTCTCTAAGATGTTGATGCTTGAACCCACAATTCATCCCATAGACTCAGTCAATTTGCAAGATGAAAAGCCAACTATCATATTAGGACCTTTGGTAGAAGATATAGATGATTCCTCTCCCCCCTTCTACACTTCACTGAACATCCATGATAAGGTGTTTCATAACTTCTTAATGGATTCAAGAGAATCCCACAATTTTATGCCTAAGATTGGCATGGAAGAACTTGGGTTCGAAGTTACAAAAGATTATCATGACCTGTATTATTTCGATTCTAGGAAGGAGAAGTTCCTTGGGGTTATCAAAGACTTGGTTGTATCCCTGTTCCAGTTGCCAATGAAGAGTGTAGTCATCGATATCGTAGTGGATGATGTTCCCCCTAAGTTGGGAATGATCCTATCTAGATCTTAGATAAAGAGACTTGGGGGAACCTTACAGATGGACCTTTCATACACCACCATTCCTGTGTTTGGGGGTGAACAAAGGAGACTTTAGAGGGAATAACAACTCACGTACATCATCAGTGATGAAGAAAACCCCATCAACCATCCTATTTTTTCTTTGTGCACTGATTTGGGATCCATCATATTGCAGCTCACAAATGCTTCTGAAGCTCCTCTTGAAATCAGAAAGCAACCCACATCTTCTCATGAAATACTTCCCCCAACTACTTTTGTGTGGAAGACATTTTTCGACGGAGCCTCTTCCAGAGAAGGGGTTGGTGTTGGAGTGGTTTTTGTGTCACCTTGTCGAGAGACTGTACCTTTTTCCTACAAACTAGAATTTGAAGCTACCAACAATGTGGCAGAGTATGAGGCTCTTTTTTTAAGTTTAAGAGTTGCGAAAGACATGTGTATTGAAGAGCTAGTAGTATTTGGAGATGTTGAACTAATTGTTCATTAGGTCAAATTTTTTTATTAATCCAAGCACCCTAGGCTTAAGACTTACAGAAATGAGGTTTCAGACCTAATTGACAATTTCTTCTTAGCTTTCAACATTTCATTTATTTCAAGAGAGGAAAACACAATGGTTGGTTCTTTGGCATTTCAACAAGCAATTTTAGAATCCCTCTGCCACCCAAGATCAGGTATGATGTTGAGGTAAGATATTAGGTATGATGTTGAGGTAAGATATAGGCCCTCTGTACCTAACAATATCAAGCATTGGAAGGTGTTTGAGGATGATCTTGAGATAAAAGAAATTCTTGAGTCTGTTGATGAGTTCTCTGCATTACACATTGACCAGGATCATGATTCCGAAGGTGACCCTCCTACTGATGTATTTTTAAATAAAATTGCTAATCACCATATCGTTCAATTGCCTATAAACCACATTCCAAAGGGGCTAGTTCCTTTAGAAATATTCTTCGATGGGAACAGTGTGGCGGTAAATTTTAAAGATCCAACTGATGATGCTGATGTAGCTGAATGCAATATCGGTACAGAGGAGGATCCAAAGTTTGTCAACTTGTCAAGCAACTTGTCAAG
Organism: Picea sitchensis; assembly: GCA_010110895.2. NCBI lineage: Eukaryota > Viridiplantae > Streptophyta > Pinopsida > Pinales > Pinaceae > Picea > Picea sitchensis. Next base: position 22,955 of record SNQJ01S0049315.1, on the reverse strand, counting down.
GGAGCAGAGAGCCAAGTACACTGAGTTATTAAAGGAATTTTCTGATGTGTTTTCATGGACCTATGAAGACCTCAGAACATATGACACCACTGTCATTGAGCATAAGATCCCATTGAAGGAGGAGGCCAAACCGTTTAGGAAAAAACTAAGACAGATAAATCCTATGTTGTTGCCTGTTATGGAAAGGGATGTAAATAAGTTGTTGGATGCCCAAATCATCGTCCCTTGGAGATATTCTGAATGGGTGGCCAACTTGGTTCCAGTTAGGAAAAAGAGTGGAGAAATCAGACTCTATGTTGATTTCAAGAATCTGAACAGAAGCTCTAAGAAAGACAATTACCCTTTGCCGAAAATGGAACACATATTGCAGAGGGAGACAGCCACATCCAAGATCTCCATGATTGATGTCTTTTATGGCTACAATCATATCTTTGTCCTTCCTGAAGATAGAGAAAATACAACCTTCACCACTCCTTGGGGAACATTCATGTATGCCAAAATTCCCTTTGGATTGATGAATGCAGGAGAAACCTTCCAACGAGCCATGGGCATCGCCTTCATTAGAGAAAGAGACAAATTTGTGGTCATCTATATGGATGACATAACAGTCTTCTCCAAATTTAATAAAGAACATTGTCAAAATCTAAAAAGGGTCTTCTCAAAATGTAGACGGTTTGTTCTCTCCCTAAATCCCGAGAAATTGTTTTTTGCCTGCAGGAGGGAAAATTATTGGGACACGTTGTATCAGTTGAAGGGGTAAAGATTGATTCAAGCAGGCTGGAATAAATTCAAGCCTTATCACTTCCCAGATCCAAGAAAGAAGTTTAGTCCTTCCTGGGCAAGATCAATTTTCTGAGGATATTTGCTTCAAATTTTGCTGAATTGCTAAAGTATATCACAACCATGATCAGGAAGGGGAACGAAGTAAAATGGAATGTTGAATCCAGATAATACTTCAACCAAATCAAGGAGGCACTAAATGAAGCACCTGTGCTTATCAGTCCTGATTATTCCAAGGATTTTCTGATTTTTTCCTTTTCTTCATTTGATACAGTGGCAGTTGTCTTACTACAAAAGAATGATGTAGGATTGGAGCATCCTATTTCTTTTTTCAGCAGAGCACTAAGAGACGCAAAAGTCAGATATGACATCATGGAGAAGCAGACCTATGCCTTGGTGAAATCCCTCAAGGATTTTAGAGTCTATGTCCTGCATTCAAAAATCACCGCATATGTTCCTTCAGTTGCTATGAAGGACATCCTCATCCAACCTGACATAGATGGGAGGAGGAGCAAGTGGATTTCCAGAATCCTTGAATTTGATCTAGAAATAAAACCCACCAAGCTAGTTAAAGTCCAAGGATTAGCCAAGTTGTTGGCTTAATCTAATTGTATATATTTGGAGGATAATTTCATCAACGCTCGCTCAGAAAATTAGCATGTTGAAGTGTTTGGCAAGAGCACTCAAGACAACTCCCCATTGCTAGAATGTGCTTGGTACAAAGACATTATATATTTTCTACAAAAATTGTGACCTCCAGATGGAATGGAGAAAAGTAAGGCAAGAAATTTATAGCTCAAAGCAATTAGATATTGCTTTATTGACCAGGTTTTGTATTGGAAAGACTCTCTAGGAGTGCTTTTGAGATTCTTAAACCCACAGGAGGCCCAAAATATTATGTTTGATTTTCATGACAGCCTATGTGGGGGACATCATTTTTGAAGAACCACAGCCTACAAGATTCTTAGGGCTGGGTACTTTTGGCCTACTCTATTCGCTGATGTCCGTGAAAAGGTCAGAGCCTGTGTCAAATGTCAAAAATTCATTGGGAAGAAGCAACTCAAGTCTTTTCCTTTGAAGCCTGTGGTAGCTTCAGGACCCTTTCAACAAGGGAGATTCATCCTCCTTCAAGTGGCCAGCACAGGTGGATCTTAAATGTGACATATTATTTCACCAAGTGGATAGAAGCTATCCCCACAAGGAGTGTCTCTCAGAGAGTAATCATTGGTTTTCTTGAGGATATTATGGCGAGGTTTGGTTTCCTGGAAAGGATCATCACTGATAATGATTCATCCTTCAAGGCTGATCCATTAATCCAGTTTTGCGAGCAGTTTGGAATTTCATTGATTCACTCAACTCCTTACTACCCCCAAGGAAATGGATTAGCAAAATCCTCTAACAAGGGCCTTATAAAGATTATCAAAAGATTGCTAGAGGACAACAAGAAATCATGGGATTCAAAGCTCAAATTTTCTCTGTGGGCTGATAGAGTGACAACAAAGAGGTCCCTGGGCATCTCTCCTTTCCAATTGGTATATGGAACTGAAGTTGTTTTCCCTTCTCAGAAATCCAACAGATTAGAGAGAAGGTGATGGACAGAGCACATGACCGTCAATAGAAAATCAAGTAGGCCTTTGATAGGAAAAGTAGTAAGGAGGATTTCCAGCTGGGGTTTTAGTACTCAAATGGGATGCACCCAGACAAGACAAGGGAAAACATGGTAAATTTGACGCCCTTTGGATCATACCCTTCAAAGTTTCTGAGACACATTTAAATAATACTTACAGGTTGCAGAATTTGGAGGGTGATGAAGTTTTTAATGGCGTAGTAAATGGACACTTCCTGAATTTTTTTTTTGGTTTAAAGTCGTAGTCAGTGTCCCACCATTGTAAATATCGTTCCTATTTTATGTTTTTTTTTCTTTTAATAGGAGACTCCATAGACGAATGCTAAGGCACAGGAAATACTTGTTATTGGCAGCTCGCAGGGAGAATGCCATCCCCTGTGGAGCCAAATTTTATCACATAAAATTGTCAAAGCCTTAGGGGTTTGTGTTTTCTACCTAAGTCTGTATTTTTCCTATCTCTCTTCCTTTTGTTGACCTAATTGTAAGGTTTGTTCTTTCGGCTTATAGTTTTCTTCTTTGTCTACCTGAGAGGTTTCAGCCCTAAGCCTTTCTGTTTTCTCTATGGTTGATCACTTCTCTCTCTTTACCTATGTCATTGATATTTTTTCCTCCCTGAGCCCTTAGTCAGTCAACCAGTATTCATCTATAGAGACCAAAACCATAAGCACAAGCACAAAACTTAGAGCGGTCTGATATCGAATCAAATCATGTGAGTGAGCAAGATCAAATTTCAACGGCGAATATTCATCAGGCAAAGTAGATCGACGACCATTGAGTGATCAAGATCATAAAGTTACACATGGCGCAAGATTAGTATTTCACTGACTCACGAGGCCCGTCCTAGTCGTTGATCGTGGGAAATACACATGGCGCAAGATTAGTATTTCGCTGACTCGCAGGATGGAGCAGTCAAAGGGCAAGTCATGAAGACTCGCGAAACCCAAATATCCGATATGATATAGGTTTTCCATCTCAGAAGGGCACGTGGCGCGAGATATGAACCGTGAAGGAAGTCATTTCAAGAGGTCGATAGTGAGGGCTCCCGATAGCCCGAGTTTCCAAAGCATCAATATGATCTGGGACATCCATTGCAAAGGGACGTGTGTCACTCGATACTAACGATCATGATTTCATGACTCAAAGATTTCAGCATGGAACACAATGTGAGTTCGCAGAACGCGAAATCGCAATGCGCCTAAGAGTTGGGCCCATGAGAACAACCTACAGTCTTATGGAAGCAGGGCCATAAAGAAAGGGAAAGCGCCTATCAAGTGATGGGTGGCTGAGATTGTTCAAGGGAATTATCGTGACCGTCAATTTTAAATAAAATCCAATCGTTGATCTAGATGGGTCATTTAGCGGGATCAAACATCGGGATATTTGAAATCAAGGGGGGTGAAGACTCACAACAGGTGAAATCATGAAATTTCATGCAGGGATGTGTATGGTCATAGCCCGAGGTCATGTGGAACAATGGATAGCATAGGATATGCAGAAAAGACAGAAACACCCGAGTTGGTTACAAAGGAAGAGTTGTGTGGCCTCGAGACGCTAGAATTGAATCAAAGGAGTCGAGAGGTCGCCTGGGGAATTCATGGGTGTCAAGATCGATCCCGATCTCGATGTAGTTAGTTAATGGAAATAATGGGAGGTATTTGAAACCTCATTTCACCCCGTAAATGGAAATAATGGAAGCACCGACGGTGGAGGCAGGCTGTCAACCCAAGGTCTCCCTGTCAATGAATTCTCCTGTAAAGCCCATACTGATCTGAGATCACGTCTGACAGAAGAATGCAAGTGCAGACTGATAGAAGAAGGTTCATATGCGAAGCTTTTAGCTTGGTCACACTCTTGGTGTTGGAGGGTTGTTCTGAGTATAAATACTTACTTTTAATATTTTTTTAGGGTCGATGGTAGAGCCAATCTCCCTTATTGTAAATTTTTAGTGAAGTATTTGGTTCTCTAGTTATGCATTGTGATTTGAGATTTCTAGATTAATCTAAGTCAGCTTTCTTTCTCCATCTTATTTGCCTCTAGTACTGAGAGAGTTCATGGATGACTTATTCACATGAATTTTCATGATTTTGTTATGATGAATGTTTGATTATAATACTGTCATGATTTCTTTCAGTTCCATTTAAGTTGAAACCCAAGGAGATCTTGCGTTTGAAATTTTCTTCCTTAGGCAATCGAAAGACTTGATGTTCATGGCATGCATCTACATTTTCTCACCAAAGTCTTCCTCCTACTTACCCTTACTCTGACTTACTGACTAAAGTTGATTCTAGACCTCATCTCTTATGCATTCTAGTTCAGTTTCCTGATTTAAACAATATCATCTCGAGTCTTCATCCATTGGACCTCTTTAAAACCAACCCGTGACGTAAAACTTTGATGGGTATTGGGCTTACCTTCGGCGCAATCCAGAGGTGACTTCCGGTGCTAACATATTCCATGTGGTATCAACGAATGACCATCGAAAGTAGTAAGAAGAGTAGGTGATGGAGACAAAATGGGTTGGCCAATGTCCTTCCAACACGCCAACGACATCATGCATGTCGAGGCACCCTCATCAACCATCATGCAGAAAATATTTCGTGTAAATTTTTTCGTGGTGTAAGCCACTACTATATTAAACGACACGTGGTAGGGGAGACGAGGTTTTAAGTCGGTCGTATCGAGCATGATCGTTCCCGGATTACAAGTCTCAACAGATCCTAAGGAAACTAACATGGCCTTTCTATGTGAAGGGCATCTCTAGAGGACCTCTAAAGTGGACATCGCACAAGGGGTTTGTGACAAATCCTCCACCACAGAGTAGTTTTGGGCGGCCCTCGCTTTTGGATTATGAAAATCTTTCTTGAATATCCCTTTCGAGATGTGTGTCATTTTTTCGCCCATCGTATTCTCAATATTGTTAAGAACCAAATATCAATATAGCATAGAAAAACCTCAGAAAAAGTACTCAACTCCTTGAAAAAGAGATAATTTCAGATAATAAGCCTCTTCGAGGGGTCAACCTCCTTTTACCCCACTTAAATGTTCAAGTACAAGATGATTCAAAATGAAAATATCTCCTTGGTATATATAGGAGATTGGGAGGTATAATTACAACTAATGGCCTAAAGCCGACATAAATAAAATAACATTTCTAATATAATATGCCCCAATTAAGGGGTAATGAGCCAATATTAGGGCTTAACATGCCCCTCCCCTTGAGACAAGTGGTGTATGCAACGCTTGAGTAACTCTGGATTCTTTTTTATAAAAGAATCATCTTCCCAAGTGGAATCATCAGCTGGTAGTTTCCTCCATTTAATGAGATACTCTGAAATGGATCTATTCCTCAACCAAAGAATTCTTGTGTCAGTGATGGCTTCAGGCTCCAATATGATTTTTCCTTCCTCATCAAGTTCTAGCAATATAGTTTGAACTGGGATCTTTTCGCCTATAACCTTCTTTAAGAATGAAACATGGAAAACTGGGTGTACTCGTGAATATGCAGGCAACTTCAATTTGTATGCCATAGTACCAATCTTTTGCAACACCTTATAAGGGACATAGTACTTTGGTGATAATTTATTATCCTTCTTGGGTTGCTTGAGGGACATATGTTTGTATGGTTGTATTCTTAAAAACACCCAATCCCCTACTTCAAAACTTCTTTCACTACGATGTTGATCTGCTTGTTGTTTCATGTGATTCTGTGCCATGGTCAGGTTGTCCTTTAAGATTTGGAGAACTTGTTGTTGATT
>SNQJ01S0049314.1:31339-54181 GCA_010110895.2 Picea sitchensis | reverse complement strand
TGTCCATCCACATCCGTGATCCTATGATGAAAGAAAGAAGTGGAATCTTTAGGGCATGGAATCTATAAGAAACTCCATGGACCCAAGAGCTAAAGAAAAAAATGAGGAAGAACATGAAGATTCCAAGAAAGAAAGAGAAGCCAGAACAACCAGTCATTGTATCGAGAATCACAAGATTACCAACCTGATATGAACTCACTAAAAGAAATCAAGCAAATGAACTGAAAGTTGTGATGAAGAACAATGTATATGAATGCAAGCATTGCAAGATCCAGAACTAAAGATTCTCCCAGATGGAGGGAGAAGACTATGATGATTACTTGTTCCAGTAAACGAGACATACCTCTACATGAGTCATTATATCATCCGCAATATCCATGGGTTGGAATTCTACATCAGATGAATGCAAAGATTGTTCTCTAGAGTAATTGAACAAAGAGCGTATGAAGAGCAACCTCAAGGCTTTGAGGTATACCAGAAAGAGACCCTTGTATGCAGATGGAATAAGACAACTTGGTGGAGAACCTCCAATGCACAACATAAGCGTGAAGAATACTTTCTATAACAGAGATATTGTATCAGAATGGTTACTCAGAAGCTCGGGATGATGGATCTCTAATCCATGACAAAATCTCATTATGGCCGAAGAAGTACCACTTGGATATGTTCCAGTTTGACCCTTTCCATGATGTTGTGAGCTAGCAGGAACCAAAGAGGAATCCAACAATGATATAATTTATTGATCAGAGCTATATGATGCCTTCAGAGAAAACCAGTGTTCCAGAAAAACCGAAGTACATTTGATATCAAGCACTACATTCTCTGTGATGAAGTCCAGAAAGTGATTCTCCAATATATATCTCCACAGATGAGCAGATAAGAAGACATTTTGGTAAATCTTTTGTCCAAGATGAAAGATTTTGTGTACTCAAGCTGGAGCTCGTGGAGACGACTTCCTTATTGAAAAATCCCAGGTTGGGAGGGAGCACTGATGTGTTATTGATTTATGGAAAATCATTTTTTCAGTTCAAAAAATCGTCCAGGATGAGCAGTTCCTTTCCAGTTTGGAAAGTGGTTTGAGATTTCTGACGGATAGGCATTTTCCAGTTCAGAAAATGGTCCAGATCGAACGGTCATTTTCATAATGAAAATGGTTCGATGGATTGTTGATGTTCCATAGACAACGATTTCCCATTGTGGTTAACATGGGGAATGGTCTAGGGTAGTCTCTCTTCTTGAGGGTTACTCAAGAAGACTGGCCCGCCTCGTCGGACAATCATTCTTTCGAAGCTCACAGTTGTGAGAAGTTTCAAAGAATGGTCCATTTTGGAGGTTGGTGCAGGACAGACATTCCTTAGGGAAGATTCATTCTCTCTAGGTTGCACTTTGTTTAGTTCTAGAGGAATGGCCCAGGGTGGGGAATGGTCCAGGTTTCAGCAATCAGGGACATGCATTCCTTAGGGAAGACTCATTCTCTCCAGGCTGCACTTTGTTTAGTGCCGGAGGAATGGCCCAGGGTGGGGAATGGTCCAGGCTCATAAATCAAGATAGTTATTCTTCCTTGCTTGAGAAGAATAGTCCAGATAGATCATCATTGATGTTTTACCTTCTCAGGGAAGATTCTCTTCCAAGATCTCATAGATGTGAGTGGAAGAATGGCCTAAATGATTCAGTTTATATCATAACGATGTTTTCTGTGCAAGTTGATATCAGATGATTGTTATGGAGACTATATGTCTCTAGACAGTAGATGTATGCTACTGTGGTGGATTATTTCCACCGATTGTGACTACAAATCACGGATCAAGTATCTATGTGATACTTGGTATGGTAGTGTACCACTGAATTGTAGTTGTGTACTACTATGGATAGACACAATTGTGTTCTATTGAATGATATTGTTCTGATTGCCTTGAAGACTATCAATAGTTTTGGAAATTATTATTAGCTAGATGGATGATCAAAGGACAGAGATTTCCCAGACGGAAAATGGCTCAGAACATTTATTATTCTAGGACGTATGTCCAAATTAGAAGAATGGAACTTATGTCACTCTGTGGTGTCAGTGACTTATCCAACATCATGCCTGATTACTCAGATGGAGTATGGTTTCGAGAGATGATGCAACTGATGACACCGATGGTGATGATGGTGCTCATGATCTAGTCATGAGATAGTCTATACGACTATGTTGATGCTAACGGGTAAATGGTATGTTTGTGGTCAAGACCATTACCTTCAATACATCCCTAGCTAGGAGGGAGTGTTGATATTGTGGCAACTGCCGAAGGTATTTACCTCCACGTGTAAACCTGCCGAGAATAGAATATTTTGGGAAGCAACAAGAAACCCTAATGAGTGGGCTAATAACCCTATAAGACAAGTCGGCTCAAGAGGATAATCTGTATTAGGTTATTACACTTCAAGAAAAGAAGTCGGCCAAAAGAAATAATATATACTGAATAAATAGATATCCAGAATGAGAATTTGGCCCAGGCAGTTAGCCAAAATTAGTATAAATAGAGGAGGCCAATCTTCATTCTGGTTGGAATTCTCAGAACTGCAGAGCTCACTTGTGCGCACTGCAGTTAGCCAGTTTGTGCGCAAGTCTGGAGGAGAGATGTCGTTGTAGCTACTGCAGCTAGCAGATTACGTTTTGGCTTGGACTATCTCTTGGTTATGGTTTGGAATATGTGATCAGCTCTTGTTTGGTGTGTTATCCTTGGAGAAAGGTGCACTACCCTTTGTTTGTCTATATAGCCTAGGGTTTGCTTCTAGAGTGATTCTCTGTAAAGGTTAAGGTGCTTAGAGGGTGGCTTCGGCCTATGGTTGGGTGAAAATAGTGATATTGTCTATGGTAAAATGAGCACATCCATCATATTCTAACAGGTGTGTGGAGGGAGGTATATGGGAGGGAATATCTGCACAAGTGGGAGTCTCCACACAACATAAGTCATAAAAAATGACTAATTTTGGAGTATGGAGATTATGGAGTATGAAGATTGAGTATGAAGAGTAAGGAATGAAAAATAACAAAGTATGGAGTATGGAGAGTAAGAAATAAAAAATGACTAAGTATGGGATAGTAGTATAGAGAGGAGTGAGGTCATTTAGCATAAGTGAAAATGACTAAGTGTTGGGGGGATTGCAAAATGTGGGAGAAAATTGACATATCTTGGGTATATGACTTATGTTATAGATTTTGTAAAAGGTTGCACAAAGATGAGACATAGAGATATCTAGTGAGAAGATGGACACAAACAATTTTCTTCTTTAAGTATCTTTTTATTTTCTTTTCTTTTTGTCGAAAAGAGAAACCATCCTCATTGGCCTTTCGTGAAGAAGAACTGCACTACTAAAACTGATTATGAATTCTTAAAACTTATTTAGTCTTGATAATAAATAGGTGAATGGTATTTGGCACTCTCCAAAATTGAAAATTTTGATTCCCGTTTGGAAGAGGCATAGGTTCAAATATGCACCCCAATCACCTAGTTGATGGGTGTCAGAAAAACACATCAACACTACTTTGCAACCTTATTTCTCTTTGTGTAGGTTGACAAAGAAAATATTTTTAGTGAAAGATTGGAATAAGGATTTGCGCAAGGGATCTTCTCCAAACATTAAGATCCAAGTTAGTCATCTTTCTTCTCATTATAGTTGGTTAGTTATGTTCTCTTAACTACTTCTTTTGGATAAAGTTGGTTCTTGGGCTACACACTCTATGTGATCTTCTGACCTAGATCATAAGGGGTTTATCCCCGAAACAAAGGGATCTCTATAGTACAATTCTAGCATCATCATTTATATTTAAATAAAAACATATGTCTTTGTATAGAAAAGAAACCAATAATATCAAAATGAACTAAAAGGAATACAAAAATGTCAGAGCATCATCATTTATATTTAAAGAAAAACATATGTCCTTGTATAGAAAAGAAACCAATAATATCAAAATGAACTAAAAGGAATACAAATATGTTAGCTTATTATTCCTTAATGACTAATATTCTTATTTTATTATTCATTAATGACTAATAGTTTATGAGTTGGAATAGTTCATTTAGCATTTACTGCATTTTAGTTTCATTCATAAGGATAAAGAAGTTTGCAAAATGAGTCACATAGTGTAAATCATCACTTTTAAATCTTGAACTAGATATTCAGTTTTTCTTAGGAAGGTCACCCATATTATACATATGACTCTAATTCAAGTGCATTTATCTATGAAGTTTTTCCCATAATGAAGTTTGATTATGTTGCCACCTAATTACTCATACACAATTGGTCATTTTGTATGACACTCTTGAGAGATGGACCTAATGAATGACTTGAGTTTTAAATATTCTACGCAATTAATTCCAAAAAATGTTGTTCCATAATGTTCAATTGCAAAATCCCTCCACGTACTTAAAGAAACACATTTTTTTCAATCACAACTTGGTTAGTTGTTAAATTAGGGATGGTGTAATTCTCCCATTGAGATTTAAATTTCCCTAGGTAAATGTTCTCCTTTTGTGAATCAACACATTTAACCAAGGTTTTTAATGAAATAAAAACCATGTACAAACTATGAATAACTTTGATAAATTTATATATATGTTATCATAATTATTTATTTAAAAAAAGTTTTTATACTTTATCATAATATTTCAAGCTAACTGAAACCACTTATATTAATCAAAACATTATAATAAACAAAAGAATCACAATTCCTTAAAATATCATATGGATTATTAATCATGAATAATACATTCTCACCCAAAATATGAAAATTTATAATAGATATTAATACATTAAAATAAAAAAATCCAAAAATTAAATTTTATAAAACAATTATGTGAAATGATAAAGGAATTAAAACAAACCAACATTACTCTTTACTCTTAATTGCATTGAGTTTTCTACAAACACTATATCATTGATATAAATTTATGCTTGTTTTTTATAACACCTCATTTCCCTATAAGAATTTACAAATTTATGCTTGTTTTTTATACCACCTCATTTCCCTATAAGAATTTACAAGTGAGTTTTAATCTTTGTTACATCTGAGTTTTAAGCTTCGTTAATTCAAATAAATTTTAACTCTATTATGAATTATTAAGGAAATTCATTATCAATGCATTCATTCAAAATATTTAACAAAAACCTTTAACATCATACACTTTTTATTACATTGAACATAATATTTTAATAGGAATTTCTTCGTCACACCTTTGAAGTAAAGGTTTTAGTACATGACTAAGCAACTTACACGTGGTAGGATTACTGTGTTAATTTTAAATTTTCTTAAAAAAATTATCAATATTATTATTTAAATTCCTCCAATTATTTAAAAATACATAATTTCTTAAAATATTATTTAAATTGTTAATTATAAATGAGGGTTTTCAACCAAAAACTAAAACAATGAACATAGATTAAAAATAAATTCAAATAAAAGTTTTCACCCAAATATTAAAACAATGAACATTGATTAAAAAAATCCAAACATATAAATTTTATAAATATAATTTTTGTAAAAATCAAAATATACAAATTTTATAAATACAATCTTTGTAAAAATAAAATAAAATTATAATCCATTATTCATAATCACATCTCTCTACAAACACTTTATATCATTGATATGAACAAATTCTATATAAGCAAGCCATGCCTATTGGCAAAAGACAAATAAATAAAAAATACATTTATATTTTTTTTAATTAACTAGCAAAACATTATTCTTAATCACATTATGTTATTTACATTATTCTTAATCACATTATGTTATTTACAAACGTTTTATCTAATTGATATGAATTTACAATTGTTTTCTATAAATATTAAATTATTAATCTAAATATTTTGTCCATTCAAATTTAAAAACTTTAAAATGAATTCAAATTATTAAAGAATTTTTTTTCATTAGATTTATTCAAAATAGATGATAAAATGTTAATAAAAATAAAAAATCCAATTTAGAAATATTTCAAATTCACCACATGTTATAAATACATTTTTATTTCATCTAAGTTTTTATCGATATTAATTGCTTATAAGTGTAAACAAACCTTCAACATTATACATTTTTATTAAATTAGAAAAAACATATTAATGAAAATTTACTCATCTTTGGCTCAACATCTTTAAAATGGTAAAGGTAAAAGTCAAAATCAAAGTCAAAGCTTTAGCATATGACCAAGTTTTTTACATGTAATGGGATTAATGTGCTAATCTTAATTCTTCCCATTTATTTTTAAAAAACTATCAAGAATCCTACCTAAGTTTTTTCAATTGTAAAAATATACACAATTTTATTAAAATATTATATAAATTGTTAATTATGAAAGAAGGGTTCTCACCCAAAACATTAAAACAATGAACATGGATACAATAAAATCAAAATGAGAAAAGAAACAAATTTTATAGATACAACCCATATGAAAGGAAAAGGAATCAAAATAAGTTTGTATGTTTCTTAATGAGTAGCCAATAATTACTCTTAATCATATTTTTTTATGAACACTTTATATCATTGGTATCAAGTCATGTCAAAAGACAAGAAGACAAGGAAGCAAAATGCGTTTTTATGTTTTTTTTAAATGAAGTGGCCAAACCTTATACTTAATCACATCGTGTTCTCTGCAAACAATTTATATCATTGATATGAATTTACTTTTGTTTTTTACAAACACTTTATATTATTGATATGGATTAGGATTTAGTTTTATTGATATGGATTAGGCCTTAGTTTTATCGATTCAAATTTCAAAACTTTAACATAAATTGAAATTATTATAATAATTATTTTTCATTCATTCACTTAAAAGATGACAAAATATCAAAAAGATTCCTATTCAAGCTCCACCAATGGTTAAAAGAACACATTTCCTTGAAATATTATACATATTATTTATCATGAATGAAGACTTCCCACTCAAAACAATGATCATCCATACAATAAAATCCAAAATGTAGATAAATAATTTGTATAGAAACAAACCATGTGAAAGGACAAATGAATCAAAATAAATTTTTATGTTTGTTAATAAGATAATCAAACATTAATCTTAATCAAATCATGTTCTCTGCCAACACATTACATCATTGACATGAATTTATGTTTAAGTCTTGAAATTTGTCAACTTAAATTTTTAAAACTCCGACTTAGGTTATTAATGAGATTCTTTTTGAGTGTAACCATTGAAAATATGACAAAATGGCAACACAAATAGAAAACCCATTATAACTTCGATTTAGGTTATTAATGAGATTCCTTTTGAGTGCAACCATTGAAAATATGACAAAATGGCAACACAAATAGAAAACCCATTATAGAAACTGCAAATTTGTCATATGTCATAAATACATTGTTGCTTCATATATATTTCTTACGGTATTAGTTGATTATAATTATAAAATATCTGAGCAATAATTTAACATATAAATGAAAAAACAAAGCTCTAGAGGGAAGAATGGTGATTTAGGGTTTGGGGTTTGATAGTTTATACAATAGGAGTATGAGAGGCCCCTGGTTAGGAAGCGGGGAGATGCCTTGGTATGACAAAAGGTCTTGGCCTTGGGATGGCGTATCCCAGGTCAACAACACCTTTGGAAAAAGGGAAGATAGAAGGAAAGGCGACATAGAAAATGTCCTTTAAGGATATACTCAAAAGTCATCCAAATAATAAGGACATGGATATTTAAATGGGGGGAGTAGGACCCAGAAAGAAGGAAGGTCAAAAAAATTAGATAGAAACAGAAAAGGCATAGAAAGGAAAAAAGCAACAGATTCATCTACATAATGGTTGCTTACCTAAGATAGAAAAAAACCTGACTTACGAGGTAACTTCACATTGCATAGGGAACTACATCCATCACATGAAATACCATGCCCTGATAGGAAAATTTATGGGCATCGGGCCCTCTGAAAAATCTATTTTTCTTTGGATCAAGGCCCGATGGAAGGTAAAGGGAAGGATAGATCTTGAACTGGGTTCTAAGGGGTTCTTCACAGCTATCTTCTTGGACCCTTCTGAATGAGAAAATGTCTTTGAGGAAGGCCCCTATTTATTCAACTCGGTCGGGTTTCACATGAGATATTGGATTGAGCAATTCACCCCAGAGAAAGAAAACTTCACAGAGGCACCAATTTGGATATGCCTGTATTCTCTAGTCCCTAGGGAATTTTGGGAACTGGAAACCCTCAAAGGAATTAGCAATACCCTAGGAGCCTTTGTAAATATTTCATATATCACCAAGGTGGATAGGTATTTCTCTTATGCAAGGATTTGTGTTTACATGAATGTAGCAGGGGCTCTCCCCGAATCTATAGTAATATCATATCAAGATGAAGAATGGACTTAGACATTAGACTATGAACATATCTCGTTTAGATGCAGAAAATTCTACACCCATGGGCATCTCTTTAGGTATTTCCCCCTTAATGTTCCCCCTCCAGGGAATGCGGGAAAAGGAGAAACATATCCAGAGGGCTTTACAAAAATCCCAAGAAAAAGAAAGGAAGGAAGAAGACAACCTAAACAACAAACAATAAATTAGAATAAAACCACAAGTAATAGTTTCCAAACCTTGGCAGGAGAACCTAGTGGCACTAATGAGAAAGAAAATGACAAAAAACTCGAAGCACCACCAAAGGTCACCCTAGGTTCCAAAGAGGAGGAGTCAAAAAGACGTAAGACCAAGAAAGAACCAGGACATAAAACGACAGCTGATAAAAAAGTCTAGATGAGGGATCCTCCAGCCTCAGGGGCCGACTCATTGGAAGAATTAGATATGGAGACAATCCAAGCAATGAAAATGGAGGAGATATAGATAGATCTACCAAGAGTTACTGAGATTCTTGGATTGGCGATAATTAATAGCCCAACCATCAATCAAATCTGTAAACTGCAATCTGATATAGATCCTATAAAAAGGAAAGGCAAGGTTGTCGAGCTTGCAACAATGCCATCAAGAGGCATGGGTATCAAGAACAATCACCTTAAAGAAACCAAGAAACAATGAGGCGAATATAAAAAAAGAGGTATAAAACCTTATCGCCAAAAAATAGAGGAAACATGAGCTCTAATGGTGGACTCAGGACAAGTAGTATATCTCCCAGATAACTACTTCCCCCCCCAACCAAAAAGTTAGAGATGAAGATTACATCCTGGAATATTAGAGGAATGAATAGTCCTTCCAAGCAGAGGATGCTAAAAGAAAAAATATCCAGGATAAAGGCGGATATCTTCCTTCTTCAGGAAACAAAATGTGATAAAGAAATCATGGAAAGGATAACCCTGAAAATATGGCCCAGAAGTGAGGCATGTTGGATAGTAGTTGAAGGATATTCAGGGGGTCTAGCTACGCTATGGGATATCGATCTTATAGAAATGCAACACTTATGTTCCTCTGCCAGGCATCTGACTCTCAAATTCAGGTGTATTGGAGCAGAGGAAGAAGGATATATCACCAACGTTTACGATCCAAATTTTCCTCATCTGAAGAGAGAATTCATAGACGATCTAAATCGAATGGGAGATTCTATGAGGAACAAATTTTGGGTCCTTGGAGGAGACTTTAACATGATCACCTCCCCTCTGGAGAAATAAGGAGGTATTCATAAACTAGACCAAGAGAGTAAGGACTTTGGTAATCTCATAGAAAAACTAGGCCTAGTGGACATACCAACTAGAAATGGTACCCTCACTTGGAATAACAGAAGGGGTAAAGAACACAAAATTGTAGTTAGGTTCGACAGATTCTTGTTGTCAGAAAAATCCATTACAGAGAAACAAGGATTAGCGACCGAGGTTCTCCCCCTCCAAGGATTAGAACTGATCCAAAAAGGATCCAAAGAAGACTAAGGACAACTTAGAATTCACATAAGCAACTAGGGAAGCTCAGAATGGCCTTAGCAGATAGAGAAAGGGAAAAAATTCAAAGTACTCAAAACTCGAAGAAATTGTCATCATCGTGAAGAGAAAGTCGCAATATTTCCAACAACATAAATGACTCGTCAACGGAGTTACAGATCAAAAGATATTCACGGTCAAAGTTTTGGTCAACCTAGCCCAGTCAACAGGGATGAGTTAGCATCTATACTACTGATGTCAGCATCAGTATGGATGACATCAACATCCATACAATATACGTGGCACACGCAGAGGGAGACATGTGTCATGCTGACATCAACATGGTGACGTGGCAGCACTAGAGGCTGCCATGTGTCACTCGTTTTCGACATTTTCGGGTCAACATGTGGACCAATGAGGAAGTGCCATGTGGTAGTCCATACAACCACGTGCCAGATCATATGTGACATGGCAGGCTGACATGGCAAGGTGACTTTGCAAGTAGATGACGTGGGCCAATGGTTGGCTGCCACGTGGCAGTGGGCAAATGCCCAATGAGGGCCTAAAACCATATTTTCAAAAATAAAAAGGGTCCGCCAAATCCGGTGGCCAAACTACAACTCCGACAAATCTAAACAACAAACTCCAAACTTGGCGACAGTTCCAAACTCATATATATTGTTATAACTATAATCCCAAAAGGGGAGGCCTGTGGGCTCAACCCCAGGACCTCCTCCTATCCAAACAACTTATAATAGCCTCCGCCAATAGTTAGGCCATTGAACTCCATTGGTCAATCTGCCCAACATTTAATTTAAATGCTACAGTTTACCCACAGGCGGAGGAGGGCGCTTGACAGTACGTCCGAGCATGATTTTCGAGACATAGTACAGAGAATTCATTGTAGGGTGTAGGCATGGAAACCGAGATGAGATTTCTCAAGAGCTTGGGAGTCGCAGAGTTGTATTGAGGCATGGAGACAGATGTTTTTAGGTAATTTAACGCCACAAATTCAATGGTGCTATATGTTTTCTTATCTGAGCAAATCTTCTGCATCTTAATTCCAGAATGAGGTATACTTATGTATTTTGCCAATTTTTTTGCTAAGTTAATAAAAAGGCCTACACATTTGAGATCAGGACCTGGAGACCTAGTCCACCAGGGACGAAATCCGTTATCAAGGTTTTGTGTTCAGATTTGATGCTTATGTCTCTTCATTATTGAGATTTTCCTTCTTTATGGTGCACTTTAATTTATGCTCATTTAATACAATTCTTTCTAAGTCACTTCGATGAAACGATTCTGGATCATGTTGGTATTAGAGAAGTCATATTTGAATTGAATTGTTGAGTGTGAATGCTTACTAGGGACAAGCATAAGCAGGGTGAAGGAACTCTTAATACTTTCAATCCCAAAGCTGGTCGTGCATCCCGAAGGAAGAAAATGACAGAAGAGGACAAGTGTGATGAACAAGAGAAAAACTTCCATATGGTATTTTATCGCATGTCAGAAATGGTCGAGCGAATGTATGGAGACTACGAGAAGAGGATGAAGAAGAAATGGGAAAAAAAGGAAGCACAAGATGATGATAATTCTTCAGTAAATCAAGGGGCTGGAGGAGACCCTCCTGAGCCTCCATATTCACCATCAAATTCTATCCCTTCTTCCTCTAAGCATTCTCATCATTCTCATCATTCTAGCCATAAAGCTTCTTTTAAGAAACCATTATTAAAGCTTGATGTAAAATTTTCTTTACCTATGTTTAATGGAGATGTTAATCCTGAAAAGATAGATAATTGGATCTGACAGGTTGAAGTATATTGTCGTGTTCAACAGATTGATGAAGAGGAATTTAAAGTGAAATTGGCTTCTCTTCGGTTGGAAGGCACCGCTCTCGTATGGTGGGATAAAAAACTTTAGGACAAAAGTAAGTGTGGTAATCTTCTTTCCTCATGGTCGGAATTTATATCAACGATAAGGAAGCAATTTTATCCATTGGGTTATTTACATAAAGCAATGATGGAATGGAAAAATTTAAGACAAAGTAAAGGTCAAACTGTACAAAATTTCACGGAAGAATTTAGGAAGAAACCTCTTGCATTAAACATTCCTTTGGATTCTTATGAAACTTTAATGAAGTATATTGGCACACTTCATAATTATATTCGTCATACTTTTCTATTGTTTAACCCCACCAGTCTTGACAAAGTTTGTGTGCAAGCCAGTCACCTTGAGAACATGGAAAAGCATGTTCAAGAAGATCCCACAAATAAACCTTCCAATCTCCCACACAAGAAGTTTAAGAAGTTTAAAAGGAAGGACAAAATTAAGACCACCACTGTAAAGAGAGAAAAAGGAAAAACATCTTGCACTCATTGCAAGAAAAGTGGTCATGATGATGAACATTGTTGGAAAATACATCCAGAGAAGATATCGAAACAGTTTGATGGAAAGGGGAAGACAAAGACCGTTGCTATAGTACACCAAGATCTTGGTTCCAATTCAGGAGACGAAGGAAAGATCACAACAGTTGGAGTACAAGGTAAAGATTCCCTTCATGCTAGTTCAAATTCCAATAATGAATCTCATGATGATGAAATAAAGAGGAATGAATTATTTCATATAAGAGTTGTATCTAAACACACTAATATAGATACATTGTTTGATCCGGGTTCCAAAGTAAACTTGATATCTCAAGCACTCATCAAAAAGATGGGTCTTGAAACTAAACCACATCCAAAGCTTTATCCTCTTGGTTGAATATGTGATAAATAAAATCTTAATGTCACCAAGCAATGTAGGGTCATATTTTCTATTGCTTCAAAGTTGATTGATGAAGTGGATTTGGATGTTGTATTACTTGATATATGTGGCATAGTGGTCGGGAGTCCTTATCTTTATGATAGAAAAGCAGTCTTCTTTCATCATGAGAACAAATATCACCTTACTAAGGGAGGAGTGGAATATATTGTTACAACCCACAACATGAGGGTAAACACAACACTTGTTAGTGAAGGATAAATGAAGAGACTCATAAACACTAATAAGAGATATGTACTCATGGTCGTAAGGGAGAAAGATGTTGGAACATCCGACGCTTTACAAGGATGTGATTATTCTCATAAGAAAGAACTAATTGATATTGTTTCTAAGTATGATGATATTTTCCAGGAACCAGATGAATTACCTCCTAAGAGGGAAATCCAACATGAAATACATCTTCAACGGGATTATCCTCTTCCTAATGTGGGAATGTATAGGATGTCAGTTGTAGAGATGACATAGATCAAGAAGAAGGTACAAGGATTATTGGATCAAGGGGTCATCAGGCCCAAGTTCCCAACTCATCTCCTTGTGGTTGTCCAATCGTGATGGTGCCAAAGAAGGATGGCACATGGCGAATGTGTGTCGATTATCGAGCCTTAAATAAAATCATGGTGAAAAATCAATACCCTCTTCCTTGTATAGATGATTTACTTGATTAGTTAAAGAATGTTGTTTATTTCACTAAGTTGGATTTGCGCAGTGGATACCATCAAATCAGGGTTGCAGAACATGATGCATGGAAAACTGCCTTTAAAAACAAACAAGTATTTTTTGAGTGGTTAGTTATGTCGTTTGGGATTTGTAATGCTCTGGCAACCTTCATGCGTGTGATGAATGATGTATTCATGCCATTTCTAGATGATTTTGTGATTTTGTATTTAGACGACATTCTTATATTTAGCAGGACTTGGGATGAACGTGTAAGGAATGTAAAGCAAGTATTGGATACTTTTCAAAGGGAAAAGTTGTATGTAAAATTGTCCAAATGTGAATTTGGTAAGACTGCACTTGTGTACTTAGGTCATATTGTAGGAGGAGGACAATTGAAAATTGATCCTTCCAATATTGATGTAATTGTAAATTGGCCTGAGCCCAAAAGTGTAACCGAAATATGAATATTCTTAGGTGTAGTCCAGTATTGGAGGAGATTCATTTCAAACTTCTCCTTTATAGAAGCTCCTTTTCATGCCTTAACCAGTGTGAAGAACACTTTTTAGTGGGGAGGAAATCAACAAAAGGATCTCGACACTTTGAAGGAAAATATCAGTACCGCGCCAGTATTAGCATTGCCGAATCTTCAAGATCCCTTCGAGATCGAGACAGATGCAAGTGGATACGCCATGGTTGCAGTATTGATGCAATATTGTAAGCTTATCTGTTACCACTTTGAAACGTTTAACCAAGCTGTTGTTAAATATCCTATATATGATAATGAGTTGTATGCATTAGTTCAAAGCGTAAAGAAATGGAATCACTACTTGTTAGGTAAGGAAACAATCATACATACAGATCATCAACCCTTACATTATCTCCAAGAAAATACCAAACTGCAACAATATCGACATTATAGATGGATGGGTTTCCTACAACAATTTCATTTGGTAATCAAGTACAAAAGGATACGAGTATTAAGGTAGCTGATATGCTTTCTAGACCTCCTATTGTTGCTTCTATTATTTTGAAGAATTCTTCTTTATCTCATGATAGCTATGTGGAACAATATGCCATTGCTGAAGATTTTAAAGAATTATATGAGAAGACAACCCATGGTGCACGAGTAGAGAACTATTGTTTACAGGGAAAACTACTCTACCATCTTGGAAAGCTATGTATTCCTACAAGTGAATGAGTCCATGTAATACAAGAATCTCACACTTCTATTGTGTCTGGGCATTTTAGGGTAGGAAAAAATATGGCTCATCTACAAAGGTTTTGTTACTGGCCTCAAATGAAAGAAATTGTAACTAAATATGTAAAGGGGTGTGTGATGTGTTCTACTTGTAAGCCCACTAATAGAAAACATAGGCTACACTCACCACTGCATGTTCCATCCCATCCATGGGAAAGTATCTCCATGGATTTTGTAGGGGGTTTACCAATGTCGAAAAGGGGTCATGACTGTTTGTATGTTGTAGTGGATAGATTCAACAAGATGTGTATCTTAATTCCATGTAAAAAGAATATCACTACTGAGTAGAATGCTAATATCTTCTTTCAGTATGTTTGGGTTCACTTTGGGTTACCCACATCCATTATCTCAGATCGAGATACTCAATCGATATTCCTTGGGGATTTTTGGATAAGCTTGTGGAGAATGATGGACACCAAGTTGGAGGGGCATTGCTTTCCATCCACAGACCGACGGACAGATAGAGGTTGTTAACCGAACAATAGTACTTTCACTTCAAGGCTACTACAACAAGCATCCCAAGTTATGGGATGAACAAATACCCTATGTACAACATGCTTACAACCGAGCCTTACATTCCTCCACTTAGTGTTCGCCCTTTGAGACATGTTTTGGGTATTTACCTAAGGTTCCTTTGGACTTGATGTATGGGAGAGATGTTGATTCAAATGAAGAAGATCATGTAAGTTCATCTAGAGGATCCAATAGGTACACCAAGAATTCAGGGAACAATTGGAGAAAAGTCAATCACAGTATAAAGCTCGGCATGCCAAACACAGGGTTGATCATCATCTCTAGGTTGGAGACCAGGTATGGCTTCACATCAGCAAGGAAAGATTGAAGGGTGAAGGCAAGAAACTTAAGCCCATCCATTATGGACCCTTCATTATTTTGGAGAAAAGTGGTACCAATGCTTGTCGTCTAGATCTTCCACCTTATATGTAGATCTACTTAGTTGTAAATGTGGAGAAATTGAAACTTTTTTAGCCTCCCATGATCATGGATCAGGGTGAGGAAGCTTCAATACCTTTAGTTGATGAGTTTTCTCCTAAGTACTTGGATGAGTTAAAGGAAGATATCATCCTGGATAGAAGGACGAGGACTTCACGCAGGGGTGATGTTGATTATCTTCGAGTAGGCTTAAATGGCACACATCCAAGCAAGGCAAATTGGATTAAGAAGGACAAGGTGAGGGGACTCTTCCCTCACTTATTTGTTGATTGATGAAAGATTTTGGTGGTCCAAAAATATCTCAGTGAGAAGGCGTAATCCAAAAAGGATCCATAGAAGACTAAGGACAATTCATAATTCACAGAAGCAACTCAAGAAGCTCAAAATGGCCTCAGTAGACAAAGAAAGGGAAAAAAATTCAAATTCCTCAAAACTCAATGAAATTGGCATCATCGTGAAGAGTGCATCGCAAGATTTCCAACGACATAAACGGCTCGTCCAATGGAGTTACGAATCAAAATATATTCATGGTCAAATTTTTGGTCAACCTAGCCCAATTAACAAGGACGAGTCAACATCCGTACTGCTGAAGTCAACATCAGTATGGATGACATCAACGTCCATACATTATACGTGGAACATGCATAGGGTTACACATGTCATGATGATGTTAGCATGACGCCAACATGGTGACATGGCAGCACCAGAGGTTGCCACGTGTCACTCATTTTTGGCATTCTCGGGTCAACATGTGGACCAATGAAGAAGTGCCAAGTGGTAGTCCATACAACCACGTGGCAAACCGTACGGGATGTGTCAAGTGACGTGGAAGGATGACATGGCAGGTGACGTGGCAAGGTGGCTGTTCAAGTAGATGGCATGGGCCAATGGTTGGATGCCACATGGTAGTGGGAAAATGCCCAATGATGGCATGAAACTGGATTTTCAAAAATAAAAAGGGCCCACCAAATCTATTGGCCAAACTACAACTCCGACGAATCTAAACAACAAAATCCAAACTTGGCGACAGTTCCAAACTCATATATATTTTTATAACTATAATCCCAAAAGGGGAGGCCCGCGGGCTCAACCTCGAGACCTCCCCCTATCAAAACGACTTATAATAGCCTCTGCCAACCATTAGGCCAACGAGTTTCGTGGGTCAATCCACCCAACATTTAATTTAAATGCTGTAGTTTACCCACTGACAGAGGAGGGCGCTCGACGGTACGAATGGGCATGATTTTCGAGACGCAGTATAGAGAATTAATTGTAGGGTGCAGGCATGGAAATCGAGACGATATTTCTCAAGGGAATGAGAGTGTGAGAATCAGATTGAGGCATGGAGACAATCATTTTTGGGTAATTCGACGCCACGAATTCAATGGTGTTGTTTGTTTTTGATCTGAGCAAAGCTTCTGCAGCTTAATTCCAGAATGAGGTATACTTATGTATTTTTCCAAATTATTTTGTTGAGTTAATAAAAAGGCCTACCCATTTGAGAGAAGGACCTGAAGACGTAGTCCACCAGGGACGAACTCATTTATCAAGTTTTTGTGTTCAGATTTGATGCTTATGTCTCTTCATTATTGAGTTTTTCCTTCTTTATGGTGCACTTTAATTTATGTTCATTTAATACAATTCTTTATAAGTCACTTCGATGAAAAGATCTCGGATCAAGACCACTGGCCAATAGCTCTAGAATGGGACCAAGTTTGGAAACAAGGCCCCACCCCTTTCAGATGTGATAATTTATGGTTGGAACACCAATATTTCCTACCAAACTTGGAATGTTGGTGAAAAGAAAAGCCAAATATCTTCGACACAAAAATATTCTAGTTTCAACAGAGGTTAAAACATGTCGGTCGATATCTTCGAAAGTGGAATAGAGAAATTTTTGGGAACATCTTTGAGGAGAAAAAGAAACTAAATCAAGAATTGGAGGAAATTCAATAGTGGGGCATCCAAGGCTTGTGCCCCCACGAACTCCCGATCAAAGAGGCTAGAATCAAAGATGGCATATCCAAAAGAGAAAGATGGGAATAAATCTTATGGAAGCAGAACTCAAGGATTCAATGGTTAAAATAAGGGGACAAAAACACCCTCTTCTTCCACAATTCCTTAATCCAAAGAAAAAAAAAAACATAATTTCAGCCATTAAAGCCCCAGATGGAAGCAATAAATCCAGGAGAGAAGACGTAGAATTATAGCTTCTCAACTACTTCCAAAGTCTCCTTTCCGATCCAACAATCAACCGAGAGGAGGAAATCTCTAAGATCATGGATTTTATCCCAAGGCTAGTGCAAATTGAACAATCTTAGGCGATGATGCATCCAACATCGTTGAAATAGGTGGAGGATATTGTTAAAAGTATGACCACGGGAAAGTTTCTCGTGTTGGACAACTTCACAACGAATTTATACCAAACAGGCTCATCGATTTTGGGACCTGACATCGGATTCACCTAGTTTTTTAATCAAGTGGCCAAAGCTTATACTTAATCACATCGAGTTCTCTGCAAACACTTTATATCATTGATATGATTTATTTATTTTTTACAAACACTTTATATTATTGATATGAAATAGGCTTTAGTTTTATCAATTCAAATTTCAACACTTTAACATAAATTTAAATTATTATAAGAATTATTTTTCTTTCATTCACTTAAAAGATGACAAAATGTCAACAAGAGTTGCAAACCCATTTTATCTCATAAACACATTATTGACTAATACGGATCTATGAAGGTATTAGTTCCATATAACTATAAAAAACCACTAACATCATATATTTTTTACATTAAACATAATATATTTATGGTAATTTGACCATCTCACGCTCGACCCTTTTGAAATTGTAGAAGTAGCAACTTTGGATTTTGACCAAGATAGTTACACATGAAGGGTTAATGTGCTTAGCTTAATTATTCCTATTTGTTAAAAAAAAACTACAAAGATTCCTATTAAGCTCCACCAATGGTTAAAAATTCCTATTCAAGCTCCACCAATGGTTAAAAGAAAACATTTCTTTAAAATATTAAAGCTCCACCAATGGTTAAAAGAACACATTTCTTTAAAATATTATACATAGTATTAATCATGAATGAGGATTTCCCACTCAAAACATCAAAACAATGATCATCCATGCAATAAAATCCAAAATGTAGATAAATAATTTGTATAGAAACAAACCATGTGAAAGGACAAATGAATCGACAAATGAATCAAAATAAATTTGTATGTTGGTTAATCTTAATCTTAATCAATCAAATAATTAATCTTAATCAAATCATGTTCTATGCAAACACACATCAAAACAATGATCATCCATGCAATAAAATCCAAAATGTAGATAAATAATTTGTATAGAAACAAACCATGTGAAAGGACAAATGAATCAAAATAAATTTGTATGTTTGTTAATCNAATCAAATCATGTTCTATGCAAACACACATCAAAACAATGATCATCCATGCAATAAAATCCAAAATGTAGATAAATAATTTGTATAGAAACAAACCATGTGAAAGGACAAATGAATCAAAATAAATTTGTATGTTTGTTAATCTTAATCTTAATCAATCAAATTATTAATCTTAATCAAATCATGTTCTATGCAAACACATTATGTCATTGACATGAATTTATGTTTAAGTCTTGATATTTGTTAACTTAAATTTTAAAATCTCCGACTTAGGTTATTAATGAGATTCCTTTTGAGTGCAACCATTGAAAATATGACAAAATAGAAAACCCATTATAGAGACTGCAAATTTGTCATATTTCATAAATACATTGTTGCTTCATATATATCTCTTACGATATTAGTTGCTTATAATTATAAAATACATGAGCAATAATTTAACATATAAATGAAAAAAACAGAGCTTTGGAGGGAAGAATGGTGATTTAGGGTTTGGGGTTTCTTAGTTTGTACAGTGGAAGTATGAGAAACCTCTGGTTAGGAAGTGAGGAGGTTCCCTATTATGATGGAAGGTCCCGGCTCTGGGATGGAGGATCCCATGTCAGCAACACCTTTGGAGAAAGAGAAGATAGAAGGAAAGGCAGCAGTGAAAAAGTCCTTTAAGGACATACTCAAAAGTCGACCATATAATAAGGAAAATGATACTGAAATGGGGGGAGTAGGACCCAAAAAGAAGAAAGGTCAGAAAAACCAAACATAAACAAAAAAGGAAGAGAAAGGAAAAAATCAATAGAGTCGTCTACAAAATGGATGCTTACCTAAGATAGCAGAAAACCTGACTTACGAGGTAACTTCACATGGCATAGGGAACTACATCCAACACATGAAAGACCATGCCCTGGTAGGAAAATTTATGGGCATCTGGTCCTCTGAGAAATCTCTCTTGCTTTGAATCAAGGCCTGATGGAAGGTAAAGGGAAGGATAGATATTGAACTGGGTTCTAAGGGGTTCTTCACAGCTATCTTCTTCGACCCTTCTGAACGAGAAAAATTATTTGAGGAAGTCCCCTATTTCTTCAACTCGGTTGTCTTTCACATGAGATATTGGACTGAGCGGTTCACCCCAGAGAAATAAAACTTCACAGAGGCATCGGTTTGGATTTGATTTTATTCTCTCCCTAGGGAATTATGGGAACTGGAAACCCTCGAAGGCATTGGCAATACCCTGGGAGACTTTGTGAATATTTCATAGATCACTAAGGCGGATAGGTATGTCTCTTATGAAAGGATTTGTGTTTACATGAATGTAGGAGGGGCTCTCCCCGAATCTATAGTAATCTCATATCAATATGAAGAATGGACTCAGATATTAAACTATGAACATATCATGTTTAGATGCAGAAAATGCCACACCCATGGGCATCTCTTTAGGGACTCTCCCCTTAATGTTCCCCCTCCAGGGAATGCGGGAAAAGGAGAAACATATCCAGAGGGCTTCACAAAAATCCCAAGAAAAAGAAAGGTAGGAAGAAGACAACCTAAACAACAGACAATAAATCAGAATAAAACCACAAGTAGCAATTTACAAACCTTGGTAGGAGAACCTAGTGGAACTAATGAGAAAGAAAATGACAAGAAACTCGAAGCACCACCAAAGGTCTCCCCAGGTTCCAAAGAGGAGTCAAAAAGATGTAAGACTGAGAAACAACTAGGACATAAAATGACAACTGACATAGAAGTCTAGATGAGGGATCCTCCAGCCTCAGGGGCCAACTCATCGGAGGAATCAGATATGGAGACAACCCAAACAATGGAAATGGAGGAGATAGAGATAGATCTACAAAGACTTACTGAGATTCATGGATTGACGATAATCAATATCCTAACCATCGATCAAATTCGTAAACTGCAATCTGATATAGACCCTATAAAAGGGAAAGGAAAGGTCTTCAAGCCTGCAACAACATCATCAGGAGGCATGGGTATCAAGACCAATCCCCTTAAAGAAACCAAGAAACAATGAGGCGAAGAGAAAAAAATAGGTAGAAAACCTTATTGCCAAGAAATAGAGGAAACATGAGCTCTAGTGGTGGACTCATGACAAGTAGTTTGTCTCCTAGAAAACTACTCCCCCCCCAACCAAAACGTTAAAGATGAAGATTAAATCCTCGAATATTAGAGGAATGAATAGTCCTTCCAAGTAGAGGATTCTAAAAGGAAAAATATCCATGATAAAGGGAGATATCTTCCTCCTTCAGGAAACAAATTGTGACAAAACAATCATGGAAAGGATAACCCAAAAAATATGGCCCGGAATTGAGGTATGTTGGATAGCAGTGGAAGGATATTCATGGGATCTAACTATGCTATGGGATCCCAATCTTATAGAAATTCAACACTTCTCTTCCTTCGCCAGACACCTGACTCTCAAATTCAAGTGTATTGGAATAGAGGAAGAAGGATACATCACCAACGTTTACGGTCCAAATTTACCTCATCTGAAGAGAGAATTCATAGATGATCTAAATCGAATGGGAGATTCTATGAGGAACAAAGTCTAGGTCCTTGGAGGAGACTTTAACATGATCACCTCGCCTATGGAGAAACAAGGAGGTATTCGTAAACTAGACTAGGAAAGTAAGGACTTTGGTAATCTCATACAAAATCTAGGCCTAGTGGACATACCAACTAGAAATGGTACCTTCACTTGGAATAACATAAAGGGTAAAGAACACAAAATTGCATTTAGGTTGGACATATTCTTGTTGTCAGAAAAGGCCATTACAGATAAACAAGGAGTAGTGTCTGAGGTTCTTCCCCTCCAAGGATCAGACCACTGGACAATAGCTTTAGAATGGGACCATGTTTGGAAACAAGGCCCCACCCCTTTTAGATGTGAGATGTTATGGTTGGAACACCAAGATTTCCTTCCAAACTTGGAATGTTGGTGGAAAGGAAAGCATGTTGGAAGTACAGTTGTCGTTACACCAAAACCCGCAGGTGATTGGTAAACTCACCACCGCTAGATTTCAAGAATCCATGAGAGGTGATTAGTCCCTTGTCATGATACACCGGGGATCGCTGACTACTTTCAATTTCATGCAACAATCTCCCCCTCAACGCAAGCTGAGTGTGTATTGAACTCGTGACCTCTAGCTCTGATACCAATTGTTGTAGTGATCAAGTATTTTCAAAACTTAATCTAATTACTTTCTTATTTACTAACCAAAATACTTCCCTTGAGTTTCTACTAATTGTTCTCCCCCTTTGTTTCTAAAAGGGTAGGTTTTTCTGACAGGATCTCTCCTCTTGTTATGTCTACTCATTTTGTACATCAGAATTTTGTTTCTGTGGATGTTGTTGTCCTACTGGAACACTGCACAATTGTAGCTCATATTATTCAAACAACTCTTGGATCTGTCCATTGATTCTCATCGATCTCTAACTAGATCTATCCGTCTTTATCCAATATGGTTCTTTACTGTACATTTCTCTAAAGTTGTCTGAGAAAGTTTATACTATGCTTGTCACATGATTGCAATTATTTTTGCAGCAATTAACTTCACTCCTATTCACTTGTTCAGTCTTTGCTATCCACATCTGTGAGTGTCCTAGTTTCTTGAACTTTGTTCTGTGATCTTATATTTCTGCAACTTCATTTTTCTTCCATGTTTCACTTACTCCTTTTGTCATGCTGTATAAAGCATTTCTCATTGACTGTTTTCTTGAGTTCCAATAGTTATGGGATTTGTGGCCATATCCACCACAACTATAGCATCTCATAGTGTAACAATGTGCAAAAATATGTCCAACATGATTTCAGTTACAACATCTGAGACTGTTGTTGAACCTACCAAATTGTTTTCTTCCATGATGCCTACAAT
>SNQJ01S0049314.1:9885-30744 GCA_010110895.2 Picea sitchensis | reverse complement strand
GCTTCCATCTTATGACATGATTATTCCTTTTTGTTCAACTGGTTCCTCACTACCTCCTCCCTTCTTTTGGCTTCTTCAAGTTGGATTTTAATATTGACATAGCTTTCCCTTAGTTCTTTTAGGTCTGCAAGGATTTTGCTTGGTTCATCATCTTCCTTCTTTTCTTCTTTTGCTTGACTGATTTCATTTTTCAGTCTCTTGATCTCCTCTTCCTTTGCTTGACTGATTTCATTTTCTAGTCTCTTGATGTCCTCTTCCTTTTCTTTTGTTAGATCAACAACTTTTGTTTTCAATATTTTGATCTCTTCTTCTTTGTTTTCTAACTGAATCTTTTGCTCAGATATGATATCTTCATTGTCTTTGAGATTTTCTTTTATTTCCAGGATATGCCTTTGATTGCTAAGCTCATCATCTTCCTTCTTCTTTTCATTTACTTGACTAATTTCTTTCTTCAGCTTCTTGATCTCCTCTTCTTTTTCTTCTAACTGATTATCCTGCTCATATATTATATTTTCATTGTCCTTGAGTATTTCCTTTATTTCCAAGATATGATTTTGAATCTTTTGAAGAAATTCTTTAGTGTAGTCATGAATATAGCTATAGTCTGAATCATTATGGTCATAACACTATTCACAGAGACTCGAATCAACCTTTTGTTTGGCCTTTGATAGTTCTTCTTCTACTTCTTTGATGAGATAAATGACAATAGAACATTCTTTTATTGTATCTGAGTCTTCTTCTTTACTTGCAGGGGAGGATTCAATATCAACATTATTGCAATCGAAATATTGTGGAGAGTCTTTACCTTTATTGATGGTTGAGTCTTCCTCTTCATCCTTGATAGGAATGTCTTCTGTGTCTTGTCTTTTGATTTGATACATCTCTTCTAACTCCAACCATAAGTCCTTGGTGTATGTGCATATTCCTATGATTTCCTTAATGGTATCTGATAATCCATTGAGAAGAATCTTCAATGCCACTTCATTGTTCTTCCTTGCTCTTCTTTGAACTGTAATCTTGGATAGATTATTTGATGTAGTTAAATTCCAGGTCTTTCTTACTACTGAATTCCAAACTTCATATCCTCTCGACTTCAAATATTGTTTCATATTTTCTCCCCATGAGGAATAATTTGTTCCATCAAATAAGGGAGATTCAATTGTGGAGAGAGCCATTTGTCCACCCATTTCTTTAGGATCTACCTTCCAGTGGTTAAACTGTGATGAAGGAACCCACTCCGATACCAATTTTTGGAAGTATGGTTGTCGTTACAACAAAACCTGTAGGTGATTAGTAAACTCACCACTGCCAGATTTCAAGGATCCACGAGAGGCGATTAGTCCCTTGTCACAATACATCGGGGAGCACTGACTACTTGTAATTTTATGCAACAAAGCCAAATATCTTCGGCACAAAAATGTTCCAGTTTCAAAAAATGTTAAAACATGTCCAACAATGTCTCTGAAAATGGAATATAGAAGTATTTGGGAAAATCTTTGAGGAGAAAAAGAAACTAAATCAAGAATTGGAGTAAATTCAACAGTTGGGCATCCATGGCTTGTTCCCCCCTGACCTCCCAGTCAGAGAGGCTAGAATCAAAGATGACATATCCAAAAGAGAAAGACAGGAATAAATCCTATGGAAGCAGAACTCAAGGATTCAATGGTTAAAAGAAGGGGACAAAAACACCTGCTTCTTCCACAATTCCTTAATCCAAAGAAGAAATAGAAACATAATTTCAGCCATTAAAGCCCCAGAAGGAAGTAATAAATCTAGGAGAGAAGATGTAGAATCAAAGCTTCTCAACTATTTCCAAAATCTACTTTCCAAACCAGCGATCAACCGAGAGGAGACAATCTCTAATATCATGGATTCTATCCCAAGGCTAGTGCAACCTGAACAATCTTAGTCGATGATGCGTCTAACCTCGTTGGAAGAGGTGGAGGATATTGTTAAAAGTATGGCCACAGGAAAGTCTCTCGGGCTGGACGACTTCACAACAGATTTCTACCAAATGGGCTGGTCGATTTTGGGACCTGACATCTGGGAGGTGGTCAAGGAATCACACACCTCCAAAGGTATTCTTCAATACTTTTACGCCACCTTTATCACCCTCATCGCAAAGGTCAAAGGTGCTAACATTGCATATAAGTTTTGTCCTGTCTCTCTTTGTAATGTCATTTATAATATTATCTCTAATCTAATAGAAACCATGATCAAACATCTCCTCCCTCTCATCATCTCTCAGGAACAAGGGGGATTTGTGGAAGGAAGGAAAATCCTTGATGGCATCATAGTTGCGCATGAAGTGATTCATTCTCTTCAAACTTCCAAAAAGACAGTGTTGAGGCGTCTGAGATCCCTTTAACTCAAAAGCAGGAACCAAACCCACTTAAGAGGCCCAATTAGTCTCGTACGCGTTTGATGGGTGGCAAGGTTCTCCAGATTCATGATCTGGCTGGAATTATTGATGGGCTTTAATCACGATAGACATATATGTCTTTTCTGTTAAACCTCTCCTTAGGCTATGCATTTTATTTATTTTTGGTTCTTTTCTAACATTTATAACAAAAGAAATATAGAGTTTTAAACTAGATGACAAAGGGAAGCTAATTATGCATTGGGGGAAAGCTGGGTTGCAGGATAACATTTATACCTTAGCATGCAGACGAAGAAGATCTAAACTACTTCAAACTAGCATTAATACCATTTTGTTTAGTAGAAATTCAACATTGTCTGAGATAATAGTTATAGAAAGGAAATATATATGTGACAAGAAGTTAGTGCAAGGAAAGTAGTTTCCAATGCTCTATTATCAATCATAGGTTAAAACAATTGATTTCTATTCATCAACTAGAATAAAATAGCTCTTACAACATTATAAGATAACTTTAAATAACAGATTCAACAACTCTTATTCAATACAACAACAAATATTGAATCTGAATACATAGATAATCCACCTTGGTCCAATCACATTCACGCCTCAGATGAAAGAAGTGTCTTTGGTTCTAAACAAAACTTCTTAATTAAAATAACTTGCACAGAAAAAGTTCTCTTACAAGATTCTAGAAAAAATATTTCTCTCCAAAACCATCGACCTTGCATCCAAGGTTGATACCCTTATTTAAAAAAATAATCTAAACTAAAAATAGCTACTAAAGTTGTGTTAAGTCTAGAAAATGACACGTGGTAGAATTGATCTATCTGTTCTCTTCTGCTTCTCTTGAGATCATCTGGTTGTTTACTGAAGTGGATTGTTGATTTCGTATTCTTATCATTAGCAGAAGACATCTTCACATGTGTTTGCATACGGGAACCTGTGTTGGTCCATCGGAGCGGAGAGGACCTCCTTCATCTCAACTGCCCATTCCTTGTACTTGATTAGTTTGATACTCAAGCGTTGTAAGACTACGAGAGATTTAATTAGAGGCTCCATGAAATTCTTCACTTGACCTTAGATCATGCTTGAAACCTATGAAATCTCTACTTCGTACACATGGTCTTGCTCTGCATGTCACTTAACTATGTCTCGTAGATCGACGAAATATTTCGGTGGAACGAATTATGGCAAGTCGATATTCCCCATTTCCTGATTTATTTTCTCCCAACTTTTCTCACATTCTTACCAACTCTTCTACATTTTTTTTGGGGGTTCCTGGACCATGCTTACCCAGTATTCAAATACCTTCCTTATCCAGACGATGTTGTTGTCCATCAACACTCGGATTCTCTGCTCTTCTGTATCTCAGCCCTTCTGTACTTCATTGATGTAGTCTATCCACTCTAAGGCTTGATGTGCCTTCTCATACCATCGTTGCATGTCTTTACAGGTTTCCAACCCCATGAGGGTATCTTCTTGGAAATATTCTATGTGAAAGGTGAAGAGGTCTCTCTCCCTTGTGAATTGTGCATACATCTCTTGGAATTCACATTTCAAGAGTACCACTGCCTATGTTGAATTTTGGTAATACTCCGCTTGATGTCGCATATGTTCCATTTCTTTCTTCATTTCGTCTACCTCCCTTTCATCCCTTTTTTCCATGTCTAAAGTGGCATTGGTTATGGCCATACCCACTCCGATTAGCTCACTCATGTTAGCATTTTTTGTGTCAAACAATGTTTCCTCTGTGGTTATGAGAATTGTGTTATCGACCTTGAGATTCCTTTTCTTGATTGTTCTTCTCATTAAAAATTTACTTTTCCTTTCATAAGCAATTGCTTGTATATCGGAAACTTCATCTACTAGTTCAAGAATCTATTGATCTCCCTAGGACAAAGTACTTCCTAGGCTTCTTACTGTATAGAGATGTTCCATGGCAGGTTCTTTTAATTCCTTAGCAGGAGAGGTTCTTATATTCTCTGGTTATTTGGCCTTCTATTGGTCCTCGTCGTCTAATGAAGTCTTTGTCCTAGCTGGGGAAGTAGGCGAAGGATTGACATTTGTTGGGAGTTAGACCGTTGAGATGTTGATTTCTCGCTCCCTTGTTTCGTCTTCTTGTTCACCTATATCCAAGTCGTTCTTAGAGTTGTCACCCTGAGGCTGTGTTCCTGACTGATCGGGAAAAATAATGTCTAGAGTGTTCCTAGCCTCATGGTCGCCCTCCTGGGGATTTGGGATCAAAACATCGGAAGCTGGAGCAGATGTTTCCCTTGGTTCCTCCTCTTGTGTGATTGGTACCAGGGTTATGCGGGAAGCTTCTGAACCTTCCTCATCGTCATATATGGTGATCAAATCTATGAGGAAAGTAGGCATACCTGTCCCACTTGATACTCTTGTTGACCTTCGCTGAGCTATAGTAGTCACCGATGATTCTGCCTGTGGTGACATAGGGCTGGGGTTTTCTTGGTCGACAATCTCCTTTGGTGAAATTTTCTGTGAGCCATTTAGCTCTTCCTCATGATGACTTGTATTAGTTGGGGTAATCCTCAAGGGTACTATCAAAGGGTTAAGTGGGGGATATTCTCCTAATATTTGTATATCTCTTTCGGCCTCTTCTAGTAACAATATCCCCCTCCTCTGTGCCTTTGTTGCTTCTACTGCTTTGTTTTCTTCTCTTACCCTGAGGGATTCTTGATTTTTTTTCTCTATTGTCTCCACTTGCTCATCCATAGTCATTTCTTTAAGCTTGGTCATGTTAGGATTATCCCTTCTATGGAGCACTTCCTCCCAGTCCTGGGGGCCCTCGGTAAATATCTCATCTTTGAAGCTATCATAAGCATATGTACAACATGAAGACACCTGTGACGCATGCTGGAGTACCAGGCATTTTGCATCATGCTTGAAAAAATGACCTGTGGGGAATTGATACTCAAGATAGCACAATCCCTCTTGATTCACCTATGCAATGTCTTTTACCATGTAAACCCCTATATGAAAACCATAGGGTATGAAAGCCCTCTTCTTATCATTTACCAAAGAGGCATTGTAGCCTTGCAGAATGGTCTTGTAACAAATGTCTCCCAAAATGAGACAGTCTGGGACATGAACGGGGAGTAGGTGTGGCACTCCAGTAGCCCCGAACACTCTAATGTAAGTGCTTGTTTCTTCAAAATACCAATGGCCCACTTTGGAAATCATCTTTTTTGTTGACACTGAAAGCCTTGGGAATTCTTTACTAAATATGATGAAGTGCACTTGGGATATGAACTCATCGCATATTGGGGTGAAAAATTTCTTGTACCTATTTTCCCACAGAATGTTGAAATAAACATGCACGGGTAACTCAACAACATGCCAGCTTAAATTCATACCTGCGAAAATTTTTCTTACACAGATCATGTCCAACAAGTATGATGGCATGTGGAAAGATGGTGTTTCTCCATCCTTTGGTGTCTGGGCCTGTAGGATGTTGGTGCTTATTTGTTTTGAAATGATGGCTCCCCGGTTGAAACTTCTCCTAGAGATTGCCATGGTATATGCCAAGGGCATCCACGCTTATGAAAACTTATAGAAATATTTCTCCCCATATAATAGGCATGTTAAAGCAATTAAGTACATATGCAACTCTCTGAGGTTTACCATGCTATACCATACATTGCTCCTGTTTGTGAACTTCTTATATTCCTTCAACCATGAGGCCAGTAAAATGCTGGTGTCATGGAACTCATAAAATATGACCACAAAGTCTGTATTTATCCTTTCCTCTAGGTCTCTGAGCTTGTAGTATTTTTGGACCTCTACTGGAAGAAAGACACCCACACATTTACTATTTTCATTATTGATTGTGCATTTTTTCGCGTCCATGTGGTCAATAATCCATCCTAGGGTTTCAATGCAGGGAAAAACTGGGGTTTGACAGGCCACCATATGTAGACATGATCGCCTGATGTTTGGGAAAACTTGGTCATCCAACATCCTGATGTTCGGGTCGTTGTGGGGTGTAAACTCTAGGTAATCCTCCTGGTTGATTTTGTTAAGAAACTATCCCCAGTGTAGGAGCATTACTTTCTATCTAGTGCTCGCCTCTGTGTTGTTGAACGTTGTAGGTTGGGTAAACTGCTTTTTAGTATAAGTGTGGATAATTGATTCTAACTTTGAGACAAAATCAAGCTCCCTTGCAACGCCTGGTGTAGACCCTTTGCCGACCTCCGATTCTTTCATTTTGGGCGTTCTTGGTGAGCACCTGGTCATTGGCTTCCTTGGAGGCATTTTCCTAAAGAAAAGAAAAATGTTATAGTGAGCTGCCAGCCAACCTCGACAAGTGTTATTGATGTAATCGTAAGTGTAGAAATGATAAAGACAATGCTTACCTCTTCCTTGCGAGAGATTAACATGGTCTTATTGGTAATCAAAGTTAGAGCGTGGGATGTAACTTCTTTTATGATTTCTCTCACTTCTTCATTTTCTTCGATAGATAAGTGATTTGCGAACAAAATAACATGTTTGGGCATAAAATTTTCAAATTTAACATAAAGGATACTTACCTTGTCACGTCAATTATTAAATTCAGGAGTGTAAATGCAGACTGCACAATCTACCACAGAATCCACACCATGCTTAGGATTAAATGCAACATTGACTGGCGGTGCAAGAGTGGATAATTTTATAGTTCATTGATGAATTCAAATCTCAATGGTTAGTTGATGCGCGAGATCTTGGTGTAGGTTGCGTGAAAATTTAATTTGTCTAATCAAATTGCAAAATTTTGTCTCATCTCAGTTGGAGGTGTCCCATCGAATTACCAAGCCTTTAAGAAACTAGTATGATTGGTATCAGGGATAAGTAGGATCACGGATCGACCAAGTTTGTGGACATCAATGGGTAAAGGTTCAAACTAAAACCAAGAGTTCAGTGTTCTAGCAATCAACTGATAGTTAATGAGTGTATAGGTGTTAACGAATTGTCTTTGACGTTATTTTGTTGGTGCCTCTAGGAAAAAGTTCCGATGCTGACCCAAAACTGCCCCACGGTGTTGATGTGGAGGTGTTGACATGGAAATATAGATATGACATGGGGGACATAAAATATGATGTGGGTAATACCTAAGCAATACAAACTGTTTACGTTGAAAAACATTTGGAGGTTGATTTAACCCCTGGAGTGTGAGGAGTGTTTATTTTCGGCATCGGTGATTTTCTTTTGACACATGTTACCATTCCCTTTCTCCCTCTTCGTTGATGCCTATGGTATATCATCGATTGACGATCAACGATTGTTGTTGCCTATGTTGACAGTTTACCTTTCATATTTCGCCAATGCCGATGGTACATCAACTATTTTAGAAAAAAATTCGTAGGCCAGAATCAGGGATCGATGTGGCCTTTCTCCCATTTTTTCGATGTTGATGGTACATCGATGATCTACGATTATCGTTGTTATGTGGGCCTTTTTCCCTTTGGATTTTTTTGATGTTGATGGTGGTCGTGTGGCTCAAAATTTAAGATGTGTACACTTAGTCTAAAAATCCAGGTTCACTTAGAGAAAAAGTCAATTTGTTCAACAAATCCAAACCAAACCAAATGTGATCGATGATAAAACATAATAAAAAAAAAAACAATTGATCCCTACACAACTGACTAAATTCAGAAAAACAAAGTGGTACCCAAAAACATTTAGGGTGTGTTGAGTGCTCAACATGCGGGTATGATGATGAAACTAGATATGTCCAAATCTTATGACATGATGAATTGGGATTGCTTAAGAAGGATGTTGCTAGCCTTCGACTTTGGGGAAGGGTGGGTCACCT
The DNA here is from genome assembly GCA_010110895.2 of Picea sitchensis. Lineage (NCBI taxonomy): Eukaryota > Viridiplantae > Streptophyta > Pinopsida > Pinales > Pinaceae > Picea > Picea sitchensis. Next base: position 22,555 of record SNQJ01S0049314.1, on the reverse strand, counting down.
GGGTAATGAACTTGGTTTCAACTACTTTCTTTTCCATATTGTTAAATGACTCTCCTACCAAAACCTTTATGGTTCGAGAGGCCTTCGCCAGGGCAACCCTATCTCCCCTTTCCTTTTCATTATCCTGGTAGAAGGTTTGGTCCATAGCCTCTTTGAGGACAAATGAGAAGGAGTTATCAAAGGGATTCCCCTCCTCGAGGAAGAAGAGGCTCTATACCGTCTCCAATTTGTATATGATAACTTGATAATGGGCTCTCCTACGGTCAAAGATGTTTTTTCCTTTAAGTCCCTTTTATCCCTTTTCAACCTGGCCTCGGGAACGATCATAAACTAGGAAAATTCCCAACTGCTCTTCTTGAACACCCCCCATAATGTTCAAAATCATTTATCTGATCTTCTAGGCTTTCCTATCTCGTGTCTCGCAACCAAATATTTGGGAGCTCCTCTGCTCCTCAAAGCTTTCCACAATCTCTCGTGGGAGTCCATCTTGGACAAAATGGAATCCAAACTAAAAATATGGACTCATCGCTCTTTGTCCTTGTCGGGAAGAGTTCTCCTGATCAAGTCAGTCTTATCCTCCCTCCTAGTGTATCTCTTTACTCTCTTGGCTACGCCTATGAAGTACCTTTAGAAAATGCGTACTATTCATTGCAAGTTCCTTTGGGGAGGCCCCTCAAAAATATATAAATGGCCCCTAGTGGCTTGGAGCTTTCATTGTCGCCCAAAATCCCAAGGAGGTTTGGGCCTCAAATACCCTCATCTGACTAGGTCCACTCTAGAAGCCAAGTTATGGTGGCGCTGGATCAAGTCCTCGACAACCCTCTAGGCCAAGCTCTAGAAGGCCAAGTATTCCCCTCACTACCCCTCCAAAGCCTAATCTGGAAAAAAATCTCATTTTGGGTTCAATGATATAGAATAATGCCTGGAAAAATTGGATTTTGGTCTAGTCCCAGTGTTTCTGGGAATTCCACGATGGGAAGTCCGCCCTCTTTTAGGACGATGCATGGGAACAAGTTTCCTCTTTAGGGGGAGATGTCGGGTTCCTAACCTTAAAAAAATATCTTTAGTGAGCAGGATGGGTGAATCTTTACCATTTATGGAAGTCTGAACCCCCCTCGGCCTCAAATTTTATGAGAATCTGGACTCCGCTATAATACTCGCTTGTCCTTTGGACAGAGGATTTGAAGCTAGTGATCTCTAGATTACTCTAGGAGAGACAGATCGAGATCCACTCAGGAGAGGACATCATTTGTTGGGGACCCAATGGAAATGGAGATTTGACATCCCAAAATTCTTGTAAGATTTTGCAAGGGGAAGGAACTCATCAAAACAATCACCTTTGGAACAAAATTTGGATTAGATCTCTCTATCCCAAAGTCTCTACTTTCCTCTAGCTGGTGGCTCACAAAAAAAAACTATTACATGGGATTGGCTTCTCAGGAAAGGGTTTGTGGGTCCTTCAAGGTGCATCCTCTGACGGGAGTGTGAAGAAACCCAAGACCATATCTTATTAAGCAATTGCATCTTCACTAGTCAGCTATGGGATATAAGGGAATCTTACTTCATGCAATCGGACCTCCAAAAAGGAAATGTTGTGGAAACAATAGATTAGTGGAGAGAGAATCCATTTACTAGTGATATCCTGAACAAAATCTAGGAAATCTTCCCAAGCCTCTTAATGTGGAATGCTTGGAAACAAAGGAATGGGCGAATTTTCAAAGATAAAATCCTTACCTTAAGTCAACTATGGGAGATCATCCATAAAAATATGACTGAATCCATTGCAGTAGTCCATTGGACAGTGAAAGAACACCAGGTTCACCCCCCAGAAGCGGATATTCTCAAAATATGGAACCTGAAAGAAGACGATAATAAGACCCTTGGGATAAAAAGGAAGACCCATGTTAAAACCTGAGACTTTTGGAAACCCCCGCAGGTGGGCTTTATCAAACTAAAATTTGACAGTACTTCAAAGGGAAACTCGGCTCCAACAGGCGCAGGTGATATCTTCAGAAACCACCTTGGAGAACCCATTCTCTTCTATGCTTCCCCCCTAGGATATACGATGAACAATGCAACAAAGTTGGTTGGCCTCATGCGGGGTTGGAAGTAGCCATGGAAAGAGGCTTCTTAGTGCTTCAGGTAAAAGGGGACTCCCTTCTCATCATCAAAGGTATTCAATGCATCATGAAAGGGAGAAAGATGAAGAAAATCACTCAGAATGGGCACCTTAACCATGGTTTTTCTGCCATGGAAAATTTGGTGGCTGACATTTATGCAATTTTTGAAAATCCAATTAGGAGGGAAACCAATTCAGTAGAAAATTGCATGAAAAACTTAGTTGTCAACCTGTATGAGCAGCTGTGGGTCTGGCTACCGGGGGACCCACTACCATGTGGAGTGGTCGGTCAGATTCAACATGGATTCCAATACAACATGCGTAAGTGGAAGAGGGATCAAATATACGTCAGTAGAGACACCCGTGAACAGGCTCCTCTGCTCGAAGTGCCAACCCATGATAAAGGGCAGAGAGCGAATGGGACTTCGTTGGTAGAGCTAAAGAGTAGACGCCACGTTGGGGACTCACCCCTCGAGCATTGAAACAACAACTAGGCACTAGGGGGGAAACATCTTTGAGAAGATGATGCCTTTACAGCCGAAGGACATTCACAGTAAAGACCCTCTGGGAAAGGATGGTCTGGATTCTGGTTATTTTCATCATGCTAATTAGTGGTCAGGTTGCCCGGACAAGCCAGGAATGATCGAGAGGGAAAGTTGGCTTTAGTTGGTTACATAACACATGTCATCTTGATAGTTGGCAGATGATTTTAAGTTGTCCTCTCAGCATAACTACTATCAATGATGGTAGTGAGAATTGTATCCAAGGACAATAGGTGATAGCGAATAATCCAGCTTATAGGAACTATGATGAGATCAACCTTCTTAAATTCAGCGGATGAGAGATCAGGACCATCCTCTTCTCCTACCACCATTGCTCTCAATCCACTCCTAAATCAACTCTCAGGTTATTTTCTAGAGTTAGTCTAAGTAGAATTATGGCTTGTCGTTGGATCAGAAAGCCAAAGAGAGGCCGCCCAGGCCGCCATGACAAGGAAGATTCAACCTCGTGCAGTCCCCAATGCCCTATTCAGGAAAAAGAAGAAGCGAGAGTGACAGAAGATTGGTTATGGACCCATTACAACCTGGAGGAGATTGAGGCAGTTAGCGCAATTGAGGACCGAGTTCTGGATAAAAGACATAAAACTGGGCCCGAGGAGATAATTGAAGAGACTGGAAATTGTATGCCCGACCTGGGTAACCCCCACACTCGGGATACCAAGTACTTCTGGATTGTGGAATCTTACTGGATGAACAAAGCCTTGGTTGCTCAAGCCATCACTGAGACCTAGAGACAAAATGTTGAGCTCCTCCAGGCTGTCCATATCCTGGAAGGAAAATTCAAAAAACAATTTCTCTCTCACCATGGTATAGAGTTCAGAGTTAATCAACCGGCCCATTTGGATGGTGGTAAGAAAACTTTCGGTCGTCGAGGCACTCATCGTATCCTGATTATGATTGATGATGATGAGAAGTCGAGCCAGCAACAGAAGGGTATCCTCCACCAAGTGGAAGCAAGCCAGAGGAAGCATGATCCCATCAACCAACCAGACTCAATCAAGAGTCTAACGTAAAGGACCCCATGTTCTCTTAATTATATGTATCTAGGGTTGTGTTTTATTTTAGTTCCTTTGCTTGTCTCCCCATTTTCTGGTCAAAATTATAGAGTTTTTTATTCTGTTAGTCCTAACGAACTCTTGGTTTGGAAATGGGTAGATAATGTCTTATACTTTACATATGATCTTAAGATCCTGTGTGTCCAAGGTTTAGGGGCCTGGTTTCCCTTTAAGGCAGCCCCCCTGGTTCCTCTCTTTTTATACTATATTTTGTGAAGTAATAAAAGTTTCCTCTTTTAACTTTTTTTTATTTTATAAAATACCTCTAATATCGTATTTTTTATTTTTTTTATTTTTTATTTTTTATATTAAACAGAGTTACATTTCAACATCGAACTTTGTCATAAATAAAACAAAATCCAAACTACATTATCATAAGTTTTATATTTAAGTTTTATATTTAAGACTTAAGCTTTATTAAATCAAAATAAAACAAAATTGAAATTATATTATACAAAGGATTCATTTTGGGCACATACTTATGAGATTTTAGAATGCTAATACAGATCACAAACCCATTTGTCATATGTGATGGACATATAGTCATGCATTTGGACTAGTAGCTGCTTACCATGGGTTATTGGTTATGAATCTTTTAAATAATATAGATCACAAACCCATTTGTCATATGTGATGGACATATAGTCATGCATTTAGACTAGTCGTTGCTTACGATGGGTTATTGGTTATGAATCTTTTAAAGAACAAAACAAAGAAGGGTGACCTAAATCATCTCTAAAACAACACAAATAAATCTCATTTTTCGACCTTTTATTAATAAAACAACACAAATAAATCTCATTTTTCGACCTTTTATTAATAGAAATACCATTTTCAACTTTTATTTTAATTGATTGATTGGAAAATTACAATCCACAATTCCACATTAATGTGATACAAATACATGGGTGATAGATTTTGAACCATAAACCTCTTCTATATAAAAAGTAAAAATACAATTGATTACTCGGAGTTGTTAGTTAAATGTTTTTCTAATGATAAATTGATGTGATAGAAAATTTACATGTCTCTCGCTCGACCCCTTTGAAATTGTAAAAACAACGATTGTGGCATATATGACTAAACTTCCTTTCCTTTGACATTCTTAAAAAAAAATGTTTCAACCTTCTATTGCCAAGTCAATGCCCACGAGAAGTTAGCTTACACAACAAAGAATGAGCTAACTACCAAACATGCGAGAATAATGATTCACTATGTTTATATGTTGATATGATATAAGAAACCCACAATCCCAATTATTAGTACCTTTGGCAAAGATTATTTCTTTCAAAATTTTGTAATAGTTTAACTTGTACCAAAAAATTTAAAAAACTAATCATGATGATGGATAAATTTTAGATTTAAAAGATTTACAAAGCTTGGGTTTAAGAATATTATTAGAGTATTAGAGTCATGAGCGATCAAGATTTATGAGCGGAACGAAAGGAATAATAGACTGAATACAATAACATAGAGATACTAATAACAACATCATATATCCACTGAACAATAACTTTTATTGAATAAATAAAATAAGATAAAACTGTAAAACTACAGAACTAGAAACAACTTTCTCGAATGGTGGTAGTTATCTCTGAGAAGAGATGTGGCTACTACGCACATCCTTCCAAGTAGAAATGATTACAATGAGGCTCCAGAGGCCTTTTTAACACTACTCATGAATGCCAAAACCCTAGACATCCAAAAAACCTAACCCTAGGAGATGAAACCCCAAAAGTTATGTGGGCCCTGATGGGTAAGTTGGTACCTCAACTTCCCAGGGTTGTAACTTTTGCATATGATCTTCGTTTTAGGTGCGTGATATCCCATTGGAAAGGTCTTATTGAGAACTACTCATTATGTCGTCAAACTATGACTTTGCGTACAATTTGACTGTGGAAAGACAAAAAAAACATTGTTTAGGGCCCCAAAACGGCCCTAGAAGTACAGAAACATGTACTGACATGAAAAATTCCAAAATATGTTAGTTGAATTAGGTGGGCGGCCACCAATCTCCACTTGGAAGTTGTGTAGGGCTTCAGACAACCCTAGAAGTGCAGAACCCACAATTACAAAGAATAACAAAAAGAACGTGTTGAACTACAAACTGTCAAGAGGAGCCAGTTGGAATAAGTGGGTGGCCACCAATATCCACCTGGATCAGTTCTCCCCCATTAGGAAGCAATGGTCTCCATTGCGCTGATTTCCCCATCAGGTGAGGAAACTTCTGTTGAATTTGGCCTCAGGTGAGCTACTTTCCGTGGTGTAGGATTTGCCATGCCTTCACAACTCGATAAAGTTGGATCCTCTGATGGTGAGTTCCCTTGACTTGTGTGTCCACTATTTGATCAGTGGATGCCTATTCCATGGAGTCAGGATTGAGCTCTATTGGTGTCAACTATTCTACGATCTCTGAGGTGTCCAATAATGGTGGAAAATATGGTCGAAGGAGGTCCACATTGAACACTGGGTGCAAGCTAAGGAGGGGTGGAGTGTTGAGCTCAAAATCATTTCTACCCACAACCTTGGTGATAGTGTAAGGCCCATAATGAAGTAGGAGGATATTTTGATGGGGCCCTGTAAGGCGCTCTTTCTATAAATGTAACCAGACCTTGTCTCCCACCTGAAACTAGTGTGGTACCTGGTGTTGATCATGGCGTTGCTTGTACTTAGCATTATATTTCTGCAAAATCTCATGGACCTGTTGGTGGATGTGATGAATCCGCTCAATGAATCTGGTGGCTTTATCGACCTCAGACTAAACATGGGAAGATTCTTCCTGTGTGGTTGCAAGAGGTAGTGCAACATCAATGGGACCCAAGGGTTGGAATCCCAACCCCACTTGAAATGGGCTATGGCTGCTGGAGCTATGGAGAGCCATGTTGTATTTGTGTTGAACATAGGGAAGAGTCTCATCCCATGTACGTGGATGCTTAGAGTTGTACATGAGCAGGATGTGCACAATCATCTGATTGATGACCTCTCTCTGGCCATTAGTTTGGGGGTGGAAAGCAATGGATTTAGTGATCTTGGTGTTAAACAATGACCATAGACTCGACCAAAATGTGCTGAGGAACTTGTTGTCCTTAACTGAGGTGATGGTCTGTGGTATCCAAAAATGGACCCACACCCATTCGAAGAAGAGATTGACAATATCTTCCATTGTGATGCTCTTCTTGTAGGCTGTGATAATGGTCATCTTTGAAAATTGATCAACCACCACAAATAAAAAATCATTGTCGTGCTTGGTGGAAGGAAGGCCAGACATGTAATCCATCGAGATGGATTCCCAAGGCCCCTTAGGAGTAGGAAGAGGGGTGTATAAGCCTTACTTCTTAATGGTTGGCTTGGCAATGGCATATGCAGTGCAAGATCTGATATACTTGTTGACATCTTGCCGAATTTTTGGCCAATAAAAATGTTTATGTAGAACGACCACAGTTTTCTCCACACCAAAATGTCCTGCCATCCAACTGTAGTGAGCCTCCCAAATCAACTTTGCACGCTCACTTATGGGAACAGAGAGGTGGCCCTAATGGAATAACATTCTATCATGGATGTGAAAATCGGTGACATTTTCTCCTGTACCCAAGCGATGATAGGTGGTCGTGAATTCAGGGTCACACTGATAAAGTTGGGGCCACTCAGATGCCTCATGCCCATAGGAATGGAGCACTGTGGTGAGTGCAACAATGGGAGGGAAACTAAGGCAGTCAATGACACGATTTGTGCTCCCTATTTTATACTTGATGTTGAGATGGAACTATTGTAGGTATGTGGACCACTTTTGATGGTAGTCATTCTGTAACTTCCCCTATGTCTGCATGAACTACAGAGGCTTGTGATCAGTGTGGATGATTATCTCCTTTCCTAGAATGTAATGTTTCCATTGACGACATGCTTGCATAATGGAATACATTTATTTGTCATAGGTGGGGTATTTCCAGACAATATCTAAGAGTGTTTCACTATGGTATGCTACTGGATGACCATGCTGAGTGAGAACTGTGCCTACAACATAGTCAGAGGTATCAGTCTCAATCTTGAATGGCTGTTGCAGATAAAGTAAGGAGAGTACTGGAGTTGAGCATAAGCGATGCTTCAGATCATCAAATGCTTGTTGTTGTGCATGCCCCCATGCATAATTTTCCTTGCCACCACCCTTGGTTACTTGGCTGAGGGCCCATGCAATATGGGAGAATCCCAACACAAACCTTTGGTAGAAGTTGGCAAGTCCCAAGAAGCTCTGAAGCTAGGTTAGTGTGGTTGGGTCTAGCTAGTCACGAATGACTTGGATCTTAGTTGGATCCACATGTGCCCCCCTACTCATCAACAATGTAGCCCAAGTATTGGATCGTTTTCATGCCAAAAGATAATTTTTCCAAGTTGGCATATAGCTTGTTCTTCCGCAGAGTGCCCAAAACCTATTGAATATGTTGCATGTGCTCCTCCCAAGTTATGTTGAAGATGAGGATGTCATCCAGATATACCACCACAAATTAGTTAGTGAAGGGTCTCAATACATCATCCATCAATCTCATGAAATTTGTTGGTGCATTTGTTAAGCCAAAGGGCATGACCATCCATTCGAAGAGACCTTCTTTAGATTTGAAAGTTGTCTTCCATACATCAGTTGGTTCGATGGGAACCTGGTGGTAGCCAGTCTTTAGGTCAATATTGCTTAATAACTTTGCCTCTTGAGTTGGTCAAGAAGGTCATCAATTCGGGGAATTGGGTACCGCTTCCTAACTGTGATTTTGTTTAATGCTCTGTAATCAATGTAGAGTTTCCAGGTCCCATCTTTTTCTACACCAACACAATCGGGCTTCTGCAAGGGGAGGAGATGGGTCAAAGTTGTCCCTTTTGAAGAATCTCTTGGATCTAGCACTTGATTTCATCATTTTCCATCAGCGAGCGATGATAGATTGGTCCATTAGGTAGCGGTGCACCGAGGGTTATATCAATTGGATGCTTGACTTGGCAGTGCATTGATGCCTTGGTGGGTGAGGAGAAGATGTCTATGTACTCTTCCACTATCCCGTCCACTTGCTTCTGTTGCAAAGAGAGGATCTGTGTAGAGGTCATAGATGTGGCAACGACCTTCTACTTACTACGAGGAGATATCACAAAGAAGAAAAATTTCCCGGTCTGTGAAATGACCTTACTACATTGCTTAACAAAGATTAAAGAAATAGCGATAGGCAATGCTACCTCTAGTATCCTATACAATTGTCTACCCAAAGTAATAATAACACTGTAGGCTCTAGACTCATACACACCATGTCTCTTCCAAAAATATGGCTGGCCTAAAAGAACATCACAAACTTCAAGGGGAGCAATATCACACAATACCTCATCTTTGAAGGGCTTCATGCTGTAGGGAAGACGACATTGGTTGTTGACGCAAAGATCTCATCTTTGGTGAAGCTAGCTGATGGTGTATGGATGCGAGTGCGGTGCTACCAGCAGGTCTAGCTGCTTGACGATCTTTGTTGAAATCAGGTTATTCTAACTATCGCTATCGACAATGAAATGCAGCGGAGTCCCCTTTACCCACATCTGTGAGTGAAAGAGGCATTCCCCTTCCTCTGGCTCTTCTGGTTCGCTTGGTTCGACTTTGGAGGTAGCAACAATGGCATTGGGGTCAACATCGATGATCCACTTCCCACTTTCTAGATTTGATTTAGAATCAAAATCTTCCTCTGACTCGGAAGATTTCAGCTCGACCACCAGTGACTACTTGAAGCGACATTCTTCGGTGTTGTTCCAAGGGATTTTATGGTATTCACACCATTTTCCGGTGTCCTTCTTTGACTTTTCATTAACCTTCTTGGTTTGTGGCTTGGATTGGTTGTCCTGAGAGCGACCATATTTTCTATGTCCCTTGTTTTGTGGGTTGGGGCTACCTTTTCCATGCTTCATCCATGAGGAGTTTGCAGATCCAAACTCTCACCTCTTCTGCTTAAATTTTTGCTCGATCTTGACAACATATCTATAAGACGCACCTAATGATACAATGTCGAGAAACTCCATTTCTGTTTAAATGTATCTATGCAGAAAAATGTGATATTTGAGCATTGGATTTCGTTCAGAGTCTTTGATACCCAATTTGGTGTGTAGGGTATGGAAAATATTGGTGAAATCTGGTACTATCTAGTCCATTTTCTGACGCAGCGTGGTCCATATTGTGTACTAGTCCTTGTAGCTTCCAACATGGTAGTATTTTTCTTTAATGGCATCCCTGAAGGAATCCCATGTGGGGGAAACCACAAATATTGAAGATTCCTCTATGTCCCTTTTCTCAGAGTAAGTATCCCACCAGTCCTTAACACGGGGGACGATCTTAAGGAGTGAAAAAGTAATCTTTTCCCTGTCGAAAAAATTTCGGACCGAAAAATACCCTTCGAGTAGGTTTATCCATTTATCTACATCATCCACATCTATCAGTCCTACAAATAATGGAATATCAAAATTTACTTGTACCTTGAAGGGGGTTGCATGGCTGCTTGATGAAGATGCGTCTCCTATGGGCAGCCACCGAAGGATCTGTGCAAACTTGTCCATCATTTCGTTCCTTTGTCGCACAAGGGCTTCATCAAGCAACATTTTAAAAGGGTCTTCTGTGCCATCATATTTCTTCTCGTCCCCCATGGGTTGTTCTCGTCCCCCATGGGATCCTCTCTTCATTTATTTTTCTTCGTGCATGTCCTTGACAAGATCTGGGTACAAGATCGGGGACATGCACAAAGAAAAATAAATGAAGAGAAGATCACTATGATACCACTGATCCGGATTTATGAGTGGAACGAAAGGAATAACAAACTAAATACAATAACATAGAGATATTGAGAACAACAATATCTATCCAGTGAACAATAACTTCTATTGAATAAATAAAATAGGCTAAAATTGTAAAAATGTAGAACTGAAAACAATTTTCTCAAATGGTGGTAGCTATCTCTGAGAAGAGATGTGGCTACTATGTGCATTCGTCTAATCAGAAATGGTTACAATGAGGCTCTAGAGACCATTTTAAAATTACTCATGAATTCCAAAATCCTAGACATGTGAAAAACCTAACCCTAGGAGACGAAACACCAAAAGTTATGTGGGCCTCGATGGGTAAGTTGGTACCTCAACTTCTCAGGGTCATAACTTTTACATACGACCTCCCTTTTAGGCGCGTGATATCCCATTGGAAAGGTATTTTCGAGAAATACACATGATGTTGTCAATATCTGACTCCATCTATAGTTTGACAGTGGCAAGAAAAAAAAGCATTGTGTAGGGCCCCAAAATGGCCCTGGAAGTACATAAAGATGTATTGACACGAAAAATTCCAAAATAAGCAAGTTGGATTACGCGGGCGACCACCAATCTCCATATGGAAGCTGTGTAGGGCTTCAAACAACCCCAAAAGTGTAGAACCCACAATTACAAATAATTACAAAAGAACGTGTTGAACTACAAACTATCAAGATGAGCTAATTGGAATAGGTGGGTGGGCACTAATATCCACATGAATCAATGAGTGGGAAAAGTAGGGAGGTTTAAGATTTGTGAGTTTGGTTTTAGGGATGTTTGGATGTTTATGGTTTGAATCGATGTTCCTGTTCCATATATATATATATATTGAAATTTTATATGTGTTTTTTATAAAGATAATTGTAATAATTTATTTTTTCCATTTTTTAAATTTTTATTGTATATATATTAATTTTTTCANTTCATGTGGGGAAGAGGATTAATATTTATGAAGAGAAGATTTTTCAAACTTAATATAATTATTATTATTTTATTGAATTTAAGTATAATTTTATGTTTTAGAATTTTTATTATTATTATTTTATTGAATTTAATTATAATTTTATGTTTTAGAATTTTTATATTCATAGGAATTAAAGATTAATGATATGAGTATCTTTCCCAACACCATAGTTTAGTGTTTGGTTAAGGACTCATATCCATGGGTGAAAGGTCTTGAGTTTCAATTTCCATTCATATTTGCTAAATCACAATGAGTCCATCCACCTAAATAAAAGATTAGTGAAATGGGTATCTTGTTGAACACTCTAGTTTGATATTTTTCTTAATGACCCATATCCATAGGTAAAATATCTTGAGTTTTAGTCGTTGATTAGTTTTACTAGAACACAATTTTTTTTTTCACGTGAATAAAAGATTAATGTCATGATACTTTTTCAAACACTCTGGTCTGGTGTTTTGTTTAAGGACTTATATCCATAGATAAAAGGTCTTGAATTCCAACCCCCAAGCAACCTTGTTAGATCATGACAAATCCATTCACATGGATTAAATATTAATGATGTGGTATCTTGTCAAACACCTCAGCCTAGTGTTTTGGTTAAGGAATCATATCCATAGGTAAAATGTCTTCCCCAAGTAATTATGATAGCTTGCAAAACGTTTTTTCATAGGAACACCAATGCCTAGTGTTTTGGTTAAGCACTGATCTCCAAATGTAAAAGGTCCTGAGTTCCAACCCCCAAAATTTTTATCTCATGAAAACTCTATTCACAAGAATAAAACATTTATGATACATGTACCTTTATAAACACCCTAGTTTTGTGTTTTAGTTAAGGACTTGTATCCAAAGACAAAATGTCTTTAGTTCCAAACCCCAAGTAATATTTTTATATCACAACAATTCTATTCATAAGAATAAAGATTAATGATATGGGTACCTTGTCTAACATATTGATTCGGTGTTTTAGTTAGGAAATCATATCCACATGCAAAAGGGCTTGAGTTTCAACCCCAAAGTGGTCTTCTTAAATCACAAAATATTTTTTCACAGTAATAGAAAATTAATAATCTAGATTCCTTAAGAAAGAACTCGGTACTATGTTCTAATTAAATACTTATAAATAGGTAAAAAGCCTTGAATTAAAACCTACAAGTTGTCTTATTAGATT
>SNQJ01S0049313.1:59699-83083 GCA_010110895.2 Picea sitchensis | reverse complement strand
ACCTAGATTCCAACATTAACATCAATCTATAGTGAATATTTGTTTCAGTAACAAGTGGGTAACACCAACTTCTCTCTACTTCCCTCCCACTCTTCCTAGCATCAGGTGTCCTCCTGCTTGTGTAGAGGTCGATGTTAAAAGGACTAACGATTGACTCACACTACCGTTTTTGTACCATGGTCTTAAATGCGAAGATTTATTTGTCGTTGGTTTATTAACGCTAATCTTGTTTCCTTTTGTTTTCATGTAACCCAGGTTCGATCTACGAGAGGAGTTCGCTTCCCTGTCAATGTCCAGACCCGTTACGAATACAAACTACTCACCTTCGAAATCATGACGGTTTTCACTCTCTTAAGGTGGTATTGTTAGAAAACAATCCCTCATTGCGCTCGACTCTCTTTTGTGGTGTTAGTCCTAAGAAAAAAATATGTAAACATATTTTACTTATTCTAGGTTTCATTCTAAATAGTCCCTCCTTCATAAGATATTTAATCTTTTATTTATACACAATGATTATGTCTCATGTTACATACAGAGACCTCATGGCCAATATCATGGTTCTTTTTACGCTATCTTTGATAGTCCCTCCTTCATAAGATATTTAATCTTTTATTTATACACAATGATTATGTCTCATGTTACATACAGAGACCTCATGGCCAATATCATGGTTCTTTTTACGCTATCTTTGAGCTCTCCATTCAAATGTCGATGAATTCCTTTAAATATTGCAGGTAAAGTTTGTTGCTTACTACAAACTCCATCTTGAACGATCATTCTTCTTCCGCTAGGCATTTGTTTTCTTTCTTCTACTCTATATTGATGTCTTCTGCTACAGAGATGGATATACCTCACAACATGCAAGAACGAACCCTTTGTCAGGCATTGGAAAATTTTGGTTACATACACAATATTTTGGTATTTCTAATTATTGAAAATAATAAAAAGAATCTAGTCTATCGCCACAAATAACATGCATATTATTTTTATTCTATCTATGCAACAAGAAAATTGATTTGTCTAAGAATGCTACAGTAAATGTTCTTGCAGAACTCATGGATTCTTTCTTTATGTCGCCTTTGCTGCAGATGAATCCTAAACAAGAATAATGTTTAGGTCATATTCAATTATTACTTCTGTTAATATATTTGTATGCCAAACACAAATCAAAATATTTAATTATGAATATTTAAGCTTCCTTTACAAATAATGATCCAGCTAAGAATTCTCTGGTTATTTATGCTTCCACATTTTCTTTTGTAACAAAACATCTCTAGAAATATATTACTAAGAACACATTTAATAGAAGGTAAAGTTTATCATCCAGCTAGCTTGAAAATGATTTCACGAGTTATCTGAAAATGTAAATATTTAAGCTAATAATTTCTTTTAAAAAAAGAAGAAGTAGATTACCATATGATAACCATAGAAATAGACCAGAGTAGCCACATAATGATAACTCTTGTCACCTTCCCAACCAAATGCTTTATTCCACAAGAAAATGAAAATATCAAGAACCTTCTTCACTTAATTTGGAGAACTTCTTTCTCAAAACTTCTTGGTATCTTGTTTCCTAACCTCCCAAATTCTTGGCGGTAGGTTCACACTTTTTCAGAGGGATTTGCAATCACTTCACCCTGGTGGTTTCCCATCCTTTTTTCACTTTTTCCCACGTATCAAATAATTCTCTTATCATAGTTATTTCTCTCATCAATTTATGTCAAGTAATATTTAAATAAAATAAAATAAAAATAATATTTACATAAATATTTTTCATCGTCAATTATCTATGATAATCAAAATATTAATCATAGATTTTCTCAATGTCATAACTCAATATTCACAATCACCTAAGATTATTCAAATATTTAAATTGGAGGGATGTTGCATCATTCTCCCTTTGAACTCAACACCATCATCATGTTGCAATCACGATCCCAACTTTGAAGATAAATGGTAGGATTTCCAAGATAGCTCCTTCCATTTCCCAAGTAGCCTCCTCATAACCAAAGTGCCTCCATTGCACTTTAACCTAAGTGATGGCTCTATTCCACAACATAAGTTTTTCCTTTGAGTATATGTAGTGGTTCCACCTAAACTCACCTTTGGTCTAATCACATTTCAATTTACAACATGAGATATATAAGACACATATTTCTTTTCACAATGAAACATGAACATGTATTTTCATGTGGATTGGTAGTGCAAAATGGTAGGTTATTGGTCTTACTCTGGCTAACACTTCAAAAGGTCCACAAATATCTCTAGAAATATATTACTAAGAAAACATTTAATAGATTTTACTAGTTATCTGAAAATGTAATTATTTAAGATAATAATTTCTAAAAAAAAAAAAAGTAGATTACCATATCTGAACCACAATGATTTACTGGGACAAATTCAAATTGAAGAGAGAGACCAACTCCTCCCAACCATACACCAGAGCAGCCACAAAATGCTAACTCTTGTCACCCCCGAGAAAAATAATTTATTCCACAGGAAAAGAAAATATCAAGAACCTTCTCCGTGTACTTGCAGAACTTAGTTCTCTCTCGTAATCCGGCCAAGATCTAAACTATGCACAACTACTCAATAACGTCCTATTTACACCATAAAAAAATTTTCTTCCCCATTTTTTTACCAATCATGGAATCATAATAGACGTCTTTTCTTTCTTTTTTTCGAGTTATCCTTCTCCCCAACTCTCGAGTCTTGGCCTAACTATTTTCTAGCTTGTTTCGTAACCTCCCACACTTTTGGGGGTAGTTTCACACTTTTCCTCGTGGATAGAAATCACTTTTACCCTGGTGGTTTCTATCCTTTTTTCACTTTTCCCATGGAATAAAGAATTTATTTTATCATAGCTCTGTGCTCTCATCAATTTATGTCAAATAATATTTAAATAAAATAAAATTAAAATTATTTTACATAAATAATTTTCACCACCAATTATCTATGATGATCAAAATGTTAATCATAGTTTTTCCCAATGTCATAGCTCAATATTCACAATCACCTAAGATTATTCAAAAATTTAAATTGAGGGGATGTTACATCTTCCTCGAAGTGAACACCATCATCGGTGTTCCAATCACTCATCCCAACTTTGGAACATAAATGAGTAGGATTTCAGGTTTCTCCATTTCCCGTAGCCTTCTTTAACTAAAGTGCCTCTCCACTGTAATTTAACCTGAAATGGCTCTATTCCTCAACATAGTTTCTTTCCTGTTGAGTATATGTAGAGGTTCCACTTGAAACTCTCTAATTCCAACCTGATCGTATCTACCATAAATATGAGATATATCGTGAATTTATTCCTTCAATAATGAAACATGAAACAAATTATGTATTTTCGGGTGGATTTTAGTGCAATATGGTAGGTTACTGCTCTACTGCTAACACCCCCAAAAGGTTCACAATATCGTAAGAGGATAACCAAGAACCTCTTTCCTAAGTCCCGATTGAATTGTTTATGGGTTTTGTTTTTATGTAAACATGGTCTCAAACATTAAATTCCAGGTGTGTCATGTGCACTTCTCAAAATTTGTTTTCCTTTCTGCACTACTGTTTCCTTTAACATGTCCACCTACAATAATCTTTGTTCCATATTGATATCCCACCTCATGGGTGTTCTGCCAATCTTCAACCATATAATAATTCAAAAGAACTCATATTTAACGATGGATGATAACCATTGTTGTATGCAAAATATACCAATGGAAGATAATCTTCCCATTTTGTTGGGAAAGCCATAATGTACAGTCGCAACATATCCTCAACAATACGATTAGTCCTTTCACCAATCAGTCAGTTAGAGGATGGTAAGAAATGCTAAAATTTAGTTGTGTATCCATTCCACTAAAAAAAGTCGCGGTGTCTCTATCTAAAATGATTGTTTTAGGCAACCGATCCATCCTAAAATTTTCCTTCATAAATGTTTTTGCAATATTTATAGCTTTATAGGTGGATTTTACCAAAATAAAGTGTGATGCTTTTGTAAGTTTATCAATCACATCAATAATCGAATCATTGTGCTTATTTGCTATAGGTAAACTGTGGGATGAAATCCATAATCATCACCTCCCCATTTCCATTATGGAATGGGTATGGGTTGTAATATTTCACTCGGGTGTTGGTGATCTAGTTTAACCCGCTGGCATTCTAAACACCTAACAATATATTCAACTACTTATGTCTTCATTTTAGGCCAAAATATTCTTTGTTTAACACTTTTATTTTCTTTTGATACCCCTAATGGCCCGAATACGGTTTCTTGTTAACCTCTCCTAATATTCACTTTTTCAGTTCTGAATTGTTTGGCACAAAAAGTTTTTTCTTATACAAAATTAAACCTTATGGGATGCAACTAAATTTTGACTCTTTGTTAGTTAGAGACTCGATCTCACAATTTACTCAAATATTTTTGTGTTCACTCATCTTTTTCTCAAATGCCATTTCAATTCTATTGTTCTGTAGATTGGATGTTGCTACCAGAAATTGCATTTAAATTCCTACTAAGTGAATCTACCACCTTATTTTTATTCCCTTTAATGTGTTCTATAATAAAATTGAACTTTCTTAGGAAAGACAAACACCTAGCACGTCTTGCATTTAAGTGATGTTTATCAAAAGAAGTGAATTTCCCTTCCCTTTAAGTGCTACTTTTAAAATAAAAGGGAGCACCAACTCTTTTAACTTTTCAAAATTTTGTGGATATTTTTCTCACACCCATTTAAACCTCGGGTTCACTTCTTCTTTTTCTGTAAAGAAGTAATATGGTAAGACAAATTTCAAAACCCCTTGAATAAATCTCCTATAATAGCCTCGTAATACCCTATAAAAGATCGGAGACCAAACATCTTTTGAATCAAGCACCTAATATGGATTTGACCTTTTAGGGTCAACAAAACTCCTCTCCTGAAATCACATGTCTCAAGCAATCGCACTCCATCATAAAATTCACACTTACTATATTTTTCATATAAGTGATGTTCTCTTAAGGTTTGTAGAACCAACTCGAGATGTTCTTCATGTTCTCCTTTGTTTTGGAATAGATCAATATATCATCTATGTAAAACTATCAAAAACTTATCCAAATATTTTCTTCGCAGACTATTCATGAGGCATTGTAAACACAAGTGGAGAATTTGTTAATCCAAAGGGTACCACTATGAATTCATATATTTTCCATACTATAGTTCTAAAAGAATTTTTATGTATGCCTTCATCTTTTATCCTAATATGATGATAACCTAACCTTAAATCTATATTAGAGAATATATTTAAATTTCTCTCCAAAATTTAAATAAATAGGTCACTTCAATTCAAGGTAAGGTACTTTTTTTTATAATCATTTTTTTCAATTGTCAAAAATGAATGCATGGCCTAAAAGTTCCATATTTATTTTTCATGAATAAGACCGGTGCACCCCATGGAGACACATTTCAACTAATATACTTCTTATCTAATAGCTCTTGAAGCTACATTTTTAGTTAACTCAGTTTAGGAATACTCATCCTATATGGCGCTTTATATATTGGTGTTGATCCCGA
Source organism: Picea sitchensis (assembly GCA_010110895.2). Lineage (NCBI taxonomy): Eukaryota > Viridiplantae > Streptophyta > Pinopsida > Pinales > Pinaceae > Picea > Picea sitchensis. Next base: position 77,531 of record SNQJ01S0049313.1, on the reverse strand, counting down.
TACCAAATCTATCATAAAATCTATATCCCTCTAGGAGGTAATCCTGTAAATTTCTTCTGGAAATACACCCTGAAACTTACTCAATATAGGATCATGAGTCAACAAATGGTCAACCATCTTGTCTAGACTTTCATTTATATTTACAACATACATTTCACAACCATTTCTAGAATTATGTTTCAACTATAAAGAAAAACTATGCCTTACCGATACATCACGACATATTCCCTTAATCGTTCTATTTTATCCCATCTCATTTAAGAAATCAAAATTTTTGTTTTTACAATTCACTACAACTGCATTCTTTTCAAGCCAATACATTCCTATGAGTATGTCATAGGATCCCAAAGGTAATATATTCAAATACACATGTGTTTCCATTCCATTCATTGTTCTCATACAACCTTTCACGAGTTCAACTACATTTCATATAGTACCAGTGGCTAATCATACTAACCAAGACTTATTATGTTTTACCTTATTCATTTTGCAGTCCTCAACAATCGTAGGGGAAACATACCTTAAACTTGCACTAGGGTCAATTAAATTAGAGACGTATTTTTTATTTATCATACCTTCAATTTATAACATGGCATACTCATAATCATCCTTTGGATTCTCCAGAGTCGCATTAATTTTCTGATTTCACCGTGCCATGTCCTTAACTGTCACTCCCTCCTGAACATTATGCATCGTCAAGTTTCTATTCTTATTCAAAGGGTAATATTTGTATAGGTGAGGCTCCTTGCAACCCCAACATTGCAATGGTGGTATGGCTTGTTTATTTATTGAATCAGTTGGTCTACTACTATTATGATTTCATCCACTTTATTGTTTTCCAGTAAACCTGTTACATTTAACTCGTAATCGTGAGATGCATGATGTGGGTACTTAAATTGCTTCTTTCTATGATCAAACTTGTTATTTTTGTTCTTATATTGCCACAGCCATATTTTCATACTCTTTGTTTAAATTGAGTATAACACAATTTAGCATGTCTTATTGCCCCACCATCTTGGGATTAAGGAACTCAATTTTATCATTATATGCTTGAGGCAAGAAACTCATAAACCTCTATACCTTTTCATTTTACTCTCTAAGATAAGGTATACACCCTTTACCGGGATTTATACCTATAATAAAAATTGCTATCATCTATCCTAGTCTAAGGTCATGAAACACCTTAGCCTTTTCATCGAAATACCTTTCAGTTAAGTATTTTGCCCAAAGTTTTTTAAATATATTCCAAGTGATCTCACTGCACCTAATTTTGTTTACTGTCTTTTTTTACTACCACCAAATAACAACTTTCCCATTCAACTGATATACTGCCAATCTAGCCCTTAAGTTCCCAGAGTAATTATAAATATGGAAATAATTCTCCATGTTTAGGAACCAATCTTCTGCTCCTTCTTCAGTCTCACCATCAAGACTAGGTGATCTGATTTTTTTAAATTCACAAGTCAATTCAACACTATGCCATTTCCCTTTTGCCTTTTAAGGTGTTTCCTTTTGCAAGGTGTTATCTTCATAAATGTTATTGTTATTTTCCTCAGTCATCGATGCTACATTATCACTAAACACCGGGTGTTCCCTTCTCTTTATCGATCCATCATTAGAGAGACTTCCTCTAGCATTAATAGAGGTTTGTCCCATACAAGTGTTTCATCTCAATCATATTCTTAAGTAAGATTCCATTTACTTCTTCTTGCTCTTTACTTGCTTTCAATAATTTTTCATTGTCTCCTTTATACTTTGGAATTTAGCCTTTATACTTCTAATGGTTTCAAGTAACTCTAATGAATTTTTTTGAGGTTGTTCATTGTTCAACTCTACATACATTTTAGGTCCACTTGGCATTGTTTTCCTTGTTTCGTCAACCATGTTATTTGTTGTTGTTTATGATAAGTGCATAAAATATTTATGTTAAGATCCTCTTTTAAATAATTCTGCAATAGTCACCTAATTTATTAAGACAACTATTTTTTTTTGGGTTTGAACCCATAAAACCCCTAGTGTTTGAACCTCATTTCCAATACAATTTGTAACATCACCCCATATAGTTTTTTGTTTTTTTTTTTTGCAAAGTACTCTCTTATAGTTTGGAAACCAAAACTATACTTCTAATCATTGTTTCAACCTTATTATAGATTTTGTTATGGTTTGGTGCCAAGGTAAATACCCATTTTATTTTCACATGGAAAGTTAAAAGTCTCGAGGGACAACACTTGTTGAAGCATCCACAATATCAATGGTAAAGATAGAATTAAATTTGTTAATAAACTTGAGTATTAGTTTCCTCCCAAGTGGTGTGTGTTTTTCCAATTCCCGAGCTACAAACATTACCACATTCTCCAAGAAACTCAATTTAACCTTCATCATGACTCTTTCGATATTATAGACTTCAATAAGGTAGTGGTGCACATAAATATTTACACAGGGAACAGAACATTATTATATAGATTGGCTACGCTTGTCATTATTATTTATAATTTTTTCTTAACATTCTTAAATATGGATATATATAAATGTGGCATTTGCTTGAGCATGTATCCTACAAAGAGTAAAGAGATAAAAATTTGTTATGGATAAGTTCCAAACGTAAGCTGGGAGAAAAAGTTAGGAGAAAAGAAGAAGTACTACTATTATTTAACCCCACTCATAACCATCGTATTAAAAAGGCGCATATTAGCCAATATTTTTTTGGAGATCTAAAATTCTTATTGCTCAATTAAGAACCAATATCATCAACTCCGTAGTGAAAATGCCAAAAGAAAGGTGGAAAGAAAGAGTATGTATTTTGTGTTTGACCGAAAAGTGGAAACAAAAAACATTTCATTTTAGAATGAGGGCCCCCTAATGACAAAGCAGGAAAAATTATGCGTATTCTCAAGTGTAATTTTGGGATAATCTATTCAAGAAGAGTTTGTTGGAGAAGTCGAGCATTATTGTAAAACTTCACGTGAAAAGGACCTAATACAAAACCCAAATGGAAAACACCGATTCCATAGACTATTTTAGCCCTCGTGAACTAAAAATACTTGCTTTCTTTCTTTCTTTCTAAAAGAGAAACAAATATAAAACTTATTATAACCCACTTTGACTACATGTGTAGTTAACTTACGCTTCCCAAAGTTGTCTATACTAATCCACCACCACTATACTCCTATGACCCAAAAAAATTTTACGCTCTTATTTTCTTTCCCAAATTGGGGTGAATACGACTACCCAAATTCCAATATTAACTTCTCGGGATTCATAATGAAGATTTTTTTCGTTAACGGAGTGGGTAACACAACTCCTCATAAAAGTTTGCGTACTCATCCACCCCAACCCGTTAAATATATTAAAATTCCTCAACAAGAGGATCGCATTAATCGCAAATTGCATCGACAGTTGTAATTTTCTATTCCGGCCTTGCTTGAGCATTATATAAGCTCTATTTCATTGTTGGCGTTTCTTCGCTCGTCTGCATTCTTCATACATTTGAATATATTATTCTTTTCACCGCATTTCTCTTTGTTCCACAATTTATCATGGTATCAAAACTACTGTAGTAAGCCTCTTCACACAAGAATGGGAGAGCAACACGATCCTCAAACAACGCAGAGCTTACACGCATCTTGAGAGCATGCAACACAAAATTTTCACAAGGCTTAGAGAGTTGTCCGTAATACTCTTTAAAGATCAGCCGTAAGCTTATGAGGAAGTAGACAGCATAAATGCCTGAAGATCCCCGACAAAGAGAACGGTAAGAAGAAACCCAAAGAATCTTGTAATTTTTTCAAGAATCGCCAAAGATTGATGAAGAAAGCCGAGGAGGCGAGAAATTTTAAAGAACTCGTGAATTTCCCTCACATCCGCTAAATATTGAAGCACGTAATCCAAGAATCCGCCAGAAATTATTTCAAATCTTTGAAAGACTCAAATTTTCTTCCAAGTAGGAGCAAATTCATGGATAGAATCTATCCTCGTGCAATAATGAACGTTTCATTGAAGCCGGAAATTCATCCTTCCAATGAACGGTTCCAAGGAAACCGCCTAGAAGGGGACCAGAGAGCGCTGAACAAAGTAAAACATTTCGCACGCCGATCTTACAGGACCGACAACCGCTGGATCGAAGAAGAAGGTGCACGTATTCGCTAGTCGCCCGAGTGCACAGAGAATTAATTGAGAATTCATCGCCATCTTGACCGTCCATTAAGAGACACATGACCAGATCCTATTCCATCGCGAAAATCGAATTGAGTTGGATCGAATTAAAGAATCAGCCTCTTAAAACTCGAGCACGCTTAAATCGCGAATCCTCGAAATCCATCAAAGCCATCCATTTTAGAGGATGCGGCGCAGATCAACGATCATCATATCTGGTGACTTCTCGAAAGTTCTGGTTTTCAAAGACATTGTGAACGACCTCGCATCCGAAATCGCTGACGCTTATATAGTGCGATAAGATCTCGCTTGTTCCGCTTATCGACACGCATTTAACATCGCAGCATCGACTCCGGCCTACATTTCGCATTCTGGCTTCCTGTTGTCAAAGAAAATTGACATCGCAACTCCTCGCTGAATCGGCGATACGAAATCCCCGATAAGATCTCTCAACATCCATTTTGGCTGCATTACTACGGCGGACATCGAGGCCAATTATCTGCATTCGACGCTTCCACTTTACAAAACATCATTATTGTAAGTCAACGGAGGATCGCGTAAGTCGCGATATCCCAAGGAGGCATCAAGACCGTCCATATCTCTCGGACGCATGGCTCAAATCCGGCGACTCGAAAGTCCTTAAGAATAGTCATCTGATATCGCTGAAATGGGAAATCACATCCTGAGAACAAGGACGGGTTTCTTTCCAAGGAAACTCGACGTTAAATCTATCGCCCATCCGTTGCTCAGACGCTAAGTGTAGGATCGAGGCTATCGAAAAGTCCCGATAAGAGAATTCATCGGTTTTTCGGGATTCAACATTTCACGGATCTTGAGACAAGAGGTCCGGGACATAACAAATCGCGAGAAGAGATCACGAACGTCCATCAGTTGAGGACGCATGTCATGGTCGCAGACGGAGCCATCGGGAAAAGTCCCTATAGGACAGCGCCATCGGTATATCTGAGTTTGGGAAATCAAAGGGACAAAAGAACTTGACATCGGAAATCGAAAAATCATCGCATTCGCTAAATCCCCGCATATAAGATCGATCGCTCGATCCTCTTCGCCAGACCGACCGCTGAAAAGTCCAAAGGCTTATCTCTTTCGTTTCTGATTTGAAGTCAAAGAACGGAAAAGCCCGCAAGACTTTTAACATTAAAACCACGCGGGTCGCTACTTCGTAAGAGATCATGGGCCATCTAAAGTCCGATAAGCTCCCATCGACAAATCGACTTAATCGACAATCTTTGTGATTGGAGGTAAATACAATTTTTCCCTCTATTTTAGCATTTTTAAATGGCGCCGAAGAATCTTCAATTCACTCGGTCCGATTCTTTGGGAAAGAATTAATAATTTTGGTCTCTTTGAATGAGGATGTTCTTGCAAGCACAAGAGTGATAGGATCCAATGGATCTTTGATATGTAGAACTAGATCCAGCAGAACTTGCTTCCATTTCCAACCAACAGAGAACTGCTCAGGCAACTCTGAGGACCAAGGAAACAAAGAAAAATTATGGATACATAACTCTGGGGATGATTCGATATTCTCAAAAATTACAGGCGCTGGTACTTCCAAATTGGCCTGGGACATCCTCAAAACGCCTTACCAAGGAAATGATGTGGTAAAGACAGTAAAACCGCAGTCCTTGTGGACACAATTTGAGACTCCCACGATGACAGAGTCTGAAACAGTGAATCAGTTCATGACCAGAGTCATGGCATCGTGAACCGATCGTGACTCATTGGTGAAGTCATCACTGATCAACGAATTGTTTAGAAAATTCTCATAAGTTTACCAAGGAAATTTGAATGGTTGTAACAACCATCCTTGAATCCAAGGATTTGTCAAGATTTTCAACAGATGAATCAATTTGGTTCTTCTCTGGTGACACTTGAGACAAGACTACATCTCACGATGAGTCAATCTCAATGCCTTCCAATCTCAATTCTCATTCAAAAGAGGGAAAAGGCAGAGAAGAAGTAGAGGAAGAGGGAACACTCGGGTAACCCTCATAACAATGGAGGAAATAGACAACGATATCCCACTCCTCGAATCCTTAAGGTCAAGAAATCAACAATACAATCAACATCAATATTTCCAAAACTTCAAAGAGGCGTGAGGGAGAAGGTCGAATGACAAATCCAGAATTCAATGTTTTTATTGCAAAGTATGGGCACTATGAATCTAAATGCGGGAAGAAAGGTGCGTGACTATCTCTCGTGCAGAAAGGTTTCATGTGACAAATCACACTGAGAAAAACTCGAGGTATAGCTTTTCTCATGCCACACAACCTAACAACAACCTAAGTAAAGATCTCCTCGTCACTAGACAAAGGATGCAACAATCACATGACAGTAACAAAGAATTACTTTCATGCCTTGATTCTTCAATTTCCTCCGATATTACTCTTTGGTTATGATCATTTAGTCAAAGTTCAAGGAAAAAGGAACTGCTCCTATTCTTACAAAACATAATGAAAAGAAAGACATATGTAATGTCTACCATGTACCGGACTTAAAACATAATTTGTTAAGTGTAGGACAACTCTATTGAAAATATATAAGGTACCTTTTGAGGGAGCATCCGTGAAATCTATGATAGAAAACCGAGTAGGAAATTAATTTCTGAAATACATATGACCCCAAATAGGATTTTTCCCCTTACACTCAGAACTGCAAATCTAAATCAACCTTATGCATAGAGTGCATCAACCATGAATGAATCAATGGTTTGCCATACTAGATTTGGACATCTACCATTTCAGATCCTAAGTCTTATTTAGAAAAACTCCATGGTCAAAGCGGTTTACCTATTTTTAAAAGAGCAAATCCCCCCATGAAGTTCTGTATACTTCGAAAACATAAGAGAACCAGTTTTTCCACAGTCCTCAAATCAAGCTAAACAACATCTTGAACTGTCCACACTGACCTATGTGGAACAATGCAAACAGAGTCAATAGGTGGTATTTTTTACTTTCTAACATTTATTGATGATTTCAAAGCAGGTACCTTGGATATATTTTCCTGAGTATTTCACAAGTCTCAAACATTTTACAAAATTCAAAGAATTCAGCATAAGATGAAAAACAAAGTGGTAACCTCCTCAAAGTAGTCGTGTCGATGGAGGAGGAGAATACAACTCCGTAGAGCTTCATAACTTTCCGCAAATCCTCAAGGGCATCATCATCATGCAAGAACAACAAGGTATACTCCACAGAATGGAGTGGTTGAAGAAAATCGCTGACCATCATGAATATGGCAAGAACACTTCTCGGAGAAAAATGTCTGTCAAACACTTTTGGGCTGAAGTAGTAGCATACTCAGTCTATCTTCTGAACAGATCACCAACCAACAGTCTATAGATGAAAGTTCCCTAAGAAGCTTGGAGTGGGACAAAGCTCAATGTAGCTCATCTAAGGACATTTGATGCATAGCATATGCACATCGCATCTTATGAATTAAGGAAGAAGCTTGATGACGTAAGTGAAATTCATTTTCAATCGTCATTTGAAACCTCTAAATCTTATAGGCTTTGGCTAATCCCCATCACCAAGAAATTAATTCTCAGAGATGTACAATTTTTGAAAACCAATTTCGATGTTTCAGAAAACCAGGAAGTGGATAGTCAAAATCCTTTTGTCATTGTCTCAAAACAAAGAAAATTCGTAATGCCCAGCATCTCAACCCTCTCCTCCAAGAATGCAAGTCCAAGGACCACCTAATAATTCACAGGATAGCTCATATTCAAGTAGAGAATCATTCTCTCAACCACGTAATCGTGAGAAATCGGGGTTTGAGTGAAATCCATCAGTAGTTGGATGACTTTCAATAGCATAATTTTTTGCTTTAATGTCATATGTCAACCTACATCCTTAAGGAAGTAGCCAAGGAGCCACATTGGGTCAAGCAATGAACCAAGAAATTGACTCTTACTGAGAAGAACAAGACATGGGATCTTGTTGATTTTCCAAGACACAAAAGAGTATTGGTGTCAAGTGACTTGGAAAATCAACAATGAAAAGGATGTGCATTGAAAAGCACAAGGCAAGACTTCAGCTGCCCGGGCGATTCTCACAACAAACTGTGTATTGATATGGTGAAACTTTGCTCCAGAGCAAGATTAGACACTCTAAGAACTCTATTGGCCATAGCAACAAGACAAAGACAAAATGGCAAGTATACCAAATGGATGTCAAGTCAAGATTCCTAAAATGGTGGTTTTTTAGAAGAAGAAGTTTATGTCAATCAACTTCCTTCCACGTTAGCTTTCTCTGCGTCACAAATACCTACTCTATTTCCATCCAGCTCTTCCTAATGATAGGTGTCCTCCCGCTTATGTATAGGTCGACGTCCCAGCTCTTCCTAATGATAGGTGTCCTCTCGCTTGTGTATAGGTCGACGTCAAAAGACGTAGCGATCGACTCCCACTACTGTTTTTGTACAATGGTCTTCAATGCTTAGTGAAAGTAACACTAAAACTTGTTATCCTCGTCCGGATTGTCAAACCCTGAAGGACTCTCTGTGACTAAACCCCTATGTTATATTTCCTTCCTGGAAGCTCGTCATGACCAATTTAGGCAGAGAGGTAACATTTCCCTACACTAGAGAAACCTGTGAGTTCCTTTGTGGTTTCCACCATAACAACAATTTACACGTGTCAATGGTTCTCTCTTTTCTCACAAGCGCTCATGCTTAAAATTATTTTCCGTTGGTTTATTAGTGCTAATCTTGTTGCCTTTCGTTTGCAGGTAACCCAGGTTCGATCTACCGGATGAGTTCGCTTCCCTAGCAATGTCTAGACCCATTACAAATAAGAAAATACTCACCTTCAAACTCATGATGGTTTTCACTCTCTTCATGTGGTATTGTTAGCCAAGAAACCCTCGTTGCACTCTGCTCTCTTTCATGGTGTTACTCCTTCAAGCAACACATGTAAATACATTTTACTTATTCTATTTTGCATTCTAAATAGTCCCTCCTTCATCAAATATTTAATCTTTCATTTCTAAAAGGTGATTTTGTCTCCTCTCACACAGAGAGAGACCTCACGGCAAACACCATGGTTGTGTCTACGCTATCATCGAGATTTGCATTCAAACGTGGATGAATTCCTTTAAATATTGCAGGCAAAGTCTATTTCTTACTAAAAACTCTATCTTGAACGGTCGTTCTTATTCCGCTAAGAGTTTGTGTTCCTGCTTCTAATCTATACTTATGTCTTCTGCTATAAACATGGACGTACCTCATGACATCCAATAAATAACCCTATGTCATGTTCATATTATGGTAGCTACATGAGGTATTAGTCTCTAAGTGTAACCTTTGACGACATTAGAATATTCCTCGAAGCAAGCTAAACCCTAAAACCTTGGATAATAAGCCTAGAAGATAAGTAGACTCAAGAGAATATTTAATATTGAGTTATTAGCCTCTAGAAAGAGAAGCCATCCCACTCAAGTGAGTTAGAGTAGTATAAATAGAGGGCGCTAGAGCTCATTTGACACTCACTCTCTCACAACTGCATAACACTAATGGTGCGCAAGTTATAAGAGGCACTGCAACTTACAACTGCAACTAGGATTTTGGATTTTGGTTGGATTTGGTGTCTTGGTTATGGTTTGGAATTTCTCCTTGGTCTCTAGTTATTCTTTCTTGGTGTGCTACCCTTGGAGAAAGATGTGCTATCGAAATTATTATGTATGTCAAGGTTAAGGTGCTCGTGGGTGGCCTTTGTGCCTATGGTTGGGTGACAATGTTGCTATATTGTCTATGGAAAAAAATCACATCTCTTTTATTCTAACAGGTTATGGGCCCACACTATATTCAGATAGTCTAACCACTGAAAGATAGATTGGGAAGTTATTTTTTAAGCTCGTTGTGGCACCAGTTACAGCTTAAGCTAGGTTTTCTGATTATCTAGCTCCAACAAACCCTAACCCTTTTGTTCGGCCACTTATGACGAAACATTTAACCTAATTTCTTGACATCCTAATGCAACCTAGCCTAGCGCACCTCTTGGTACTCTCAGTGAGCAAAAGCATCAGGTTTAAATTTTTGGTCAAAGTCAATGTTTGATTGGTCAAAGTCAAAGTCAAAGGTTGACTTCTAGTCAAATTGATTTTGTGGGCAAAGACAAAATTTTAGAGTCTCTAGATTTTTCTAATCATTGAATATTCTAATTGAGTTTCTAATCTCTTCTTGTCAAGATGGTATCTAGTTTCAGATTGGAAGACAAGGTGGATGATGCTACAAGGTTTCAAAGGTATGCACTTGTATATGTTATCTAAGTTATATCATTTAGCATAACATGAGTGTGTTTGCAGGAAAAAGTATTAGAGACCTTTCCCAAGATGTAATATTGGATTCAGTGCATTCAGAGGAACAAGTGCACCCTCCATAGCAGTTGAGCCTTCATCTTCCAGGTTTGATTAAATTGTTAAGCTTCAAATTTGTGTATATCAAGGGTGATAGTTGATACAGTACAAATTGTGAAAGGAGGCTTTGAAAGATTCTATTATTGCTAGGTGCAATGAATACTCGAGTGCATATGAATACTATTGATATAGATGCTTATTGTACTTGTTCGCAATTTGAACTAACATTTCCTCTAGATAGATATTTCTTGTTTTCTCTTGTTATTCTTGTTCGAGACAGGTACTGTTGTGAAATATGTTTAATGAACAATCCTTCTGGAAGTTGTCATAGAAGACTTTTATAAGGATGACACAATTGTGAGATGGGTAGCAATTAGAACGGATAGAAATAAACTTAAAGATACTCAAAGGAGTCAAACTCGAAGGAAGTCAGGAATAAAAGGAAATCAGAATAGGCTTGTGACACTTTGCAGAAAGAAAAGAGAGATGCAACAGAAAAAAGCATGGAATCTCATAGATGGAGGGAGATGATCAAATAATTCCAAAAGAAGAGCATGCATATTTCTATTTCAGGCATGAATCTGGGATTAGGAGAGATTTAATACCCAACGATATGATCGATTGAATAATCTTTGAATACCATGAAGTATTTTTCCTTGTTCTTAATTAGAAGTAGGAACCATGATAAGCAACATGTGTTCAACTTGACTCTAGAAGAACTCTTCTTCGAAAATAAGCCTTGAATATTCTTGGTTTTCCATCTACATTTATGTTCCTATGATGGAAGGTTGGATCCTTTAGGAAATAAAGGAATGTAATCTATAGAAGGTTCCATGGACTCAAACATTGAAGAAAAACATGAGGAAGAAAATGAAGATTACAAGAAAGAAAGAAAAAGTCAGAACAACCAATTGAACCAATTTGAATCCACTAGAAGTAGTCAAGTAAAAGGAATGGAAAGAAGTTGTGATGATGAACAATGTATGTGAGAAATTGTGAAAAATACTTGAGCATTGATAGATACAAGGAAAGACTCGGGGCTAGAGGGTTCTCCCAGAAGGAGGGAGAAGACTATGATGACAAATTGTTCCAATAACTAGACATACCTCTACATGAGTCATTATATCTCCTGCAGTATCCATGGGTTGGAGTTTACATCAGATGAATGTAAAAAAAGAAATTCTCAACAAAGTAATTGAAGAAGAAGTGTATGTAGAGAAACCTCAAGGTTTTGAGGTATACCAAAAAGAGACCCTTGTATGCAGATGGAAGAAAACCTTGTATGGATTCAATCACACTTGATGCAGAGCCTCTCATGTACAGAAGAAGTGTGGTGAAAAATTCCTATGACAGAGGAAGTATATTGAAATAGTTCTTCAGAATTCTAGGATGATGGATTGCAAATCCATGGCAAACTCCCATGATGACAAATCTGAAGAAGTTGAGAGACTTTGATCCAGTAGACCCGTCAATGTATCAAAAATTGATTGACTTGTTAATGTATTTGGAGAATACTCAGTCATATATTTTCCTTGTGGGACATTTGAGTTATGATATACAGTTGCATGGATTTATCGATTCAGATTGGGCAGGGAGTGCAGATGACAGAAGAAGTGCTTCTTGGATATGCTTCAGTTTGAGATTTTCCATGATGTCATGGGCTAGTAGAAAACATAAGTTTGTTGCACTTGGCACTGTAGAAGCAAAGTATATTGCATCTTGTGATGCTTGTATAGAAGCATTGTGGCAACGCAAGTTGGTTTCTGGGTTGTCTGATCAGGTGTTGAATTCGACCATGATATATTATGATGATCGGAGTTATGTGAAGCTTTCATAAAACCAGGTGTTCCATGACAGATCGAAGAACATTGAGATAAAGCATTATATTCTCTGTGATAAAGTCCAGAGGGGAGAAGTGGTTCTCCAGTACATCTCAATAGATGAGGAGATAGTAAATAATTTGGTAAGTCCTCTATCTAAGATGAAAAGTTTGCATACTTAAGGGACAAGTTGGGGTTCATGGAGACGTCTTCCTTATTGAAAAAGGAAGTGATTACTCTCAGGTTGGGAGAGAGCGTTGATTTGTTATTGACTAATGGAAACTAATTTTCAAGTTTGTAAGATGGTCTAGGTTGGGAAGTTTCTTTCCACTCCGAAAAGTGGTTCGAGCTTTCTGACCAGCAATCATTTTCCATTTCGAAAAATGGTCGATATCGGACATACATTTTCTTAATGAAAATGGTCCACATAGATTGTTGATGTACCATAGGAAATGATTCCCCTTATGGCCAATGTGGAGGAATGGTCTAAGACAGTCATTCTTCTTGGTAGTCACTCTAAGTAGTGGTCAAGTAGAACAGTCTGCCTCTGCGGGCAATCATTCTTTCGAAGTTCACAGTTGTGAGCAGTTTCAAAGAATGGTCCATATTCGAGGTTGGTGCAGGACACCCATTTCCATAGGAAATGGTCTAGACAGTCATTCCCTGGGAAAAACTCATTCTCTCTAGGTTTCATTGTGATTAGTGCGAGAGGAATGGTCGAGTTAGGTGAATGGTCTAGGTTCAACAATCAGGCACAGACATTCCCTGGGGCAGACTCATTCTCTCAAGGTTGCACTATAATTATTGCTGGAGGAATGGTCTAGTTAGGTGAATGGTTCAGGCTCATAAATTAGGGACAATTATTCTTCTATGCTTGGGAAGAATAGTCCAGATAGCCCATGGTGAATGTTTTACTTTTTGATGGAATATTCTCTTCCATATATCATAGATGTGAGTGGAAGAATGGCCCAGATGACTCAGTTTGTATCATGGTATTCTTTATGCAGGTTGATATCAGATGATATGATTTTTGTGGAGACTGTATGTCTCTCGACAGTAATTGTATGCTACTATGGTGGATGTGATCCACTGGTAGTGATTGTGTGTCACTGGTTAGTAGCGGTGTGCTACTAGGAGTGGTTGTGTACCACTAGATAATAGTTTTATATTACTATGTATAGACACAATTGTTCTCTATTAGATGCAATTATAGCAACAATATGATACTATCTAAGTTCCATGGAGACTACCACTAGTGTTGGAGTTGATTTCCAGCTAAATGGATAGTTAGTGTGCTGGTGGACAGACATTCTCTAGGCAGAGTCTAGACAAAACAGATTGATGGTGGACATGTATCCTCTCTGTGGAGAATGGTCCAGGTTGATAGTTTGTTGACATATCATGGGCTGGTATTTTCCTAAGGCATAGATTGTGGCCCGATTAGGAAAATGGTTCAGGACTGATATTTTTCAAGGCATATAGGTAGAGACAGATCTCTATGGTACATATGACCCAATTACAAAATATTTCTAGACTGACATTATTATAGAAATGGTCTTTGTATCCCATGGCGTAGCTTTCAACATTTGTTGGGACAATCATTCTTCTAGGACGCATGTCGAGATTAGAAGAATGGTCCTTGTATCACTCTATGGAGTGAGTGACTTATTGAACATCATGCCTAATTACTCAGATGGAGTATGGATTCGATAGATGATGCAATTTCTGCTATCAAATGATACAGATAGTGATGATGTTGCTCGCAAGTTGATCTACATGATCATGAGATATCCCATGTGGCTATGATGATGCTACCAGTTGAATGGCATGTTTTTGCTCAAGACCATTTCTTTTAATACCTCCCTAGATAGGAGGGAGTGTTGATAGTATGGTAGTTGCATGAGGTATTAACCTCTATGTGTAACCTTTGAGGAGACTAGAATATTCTGGGAAGCAAGAGAAACCCTAAAACGTTGGATAATAAACCTAGAAGACAATTTGACTCAAGATAATATTTAATAATGATTTATTAACCTTTAGAAAGAGAATTCGGCCTAGTCAAGTAAGTTAGAGCAGTATAAATAGAGGTCACTAGAGCTCTTTTGGCACTCACTCACTCACAATTGTATAAGACTAGTGGTGCACAAGTTTGAAGAGGGCGTGCAACTGCAACTACTGCAACTGGCATTTTGGATTTTGGTAGGACTTGGTCTCTTGGTTATGGTTTGGAATTTCTTATTAGTTTTTGGTTAATCTTGCTTGGTTCTCTACCCTTGGAGAAAGGTGTGCTACCCTTGGTTGGTTATTGGTCTGCTATGATAATTATTATTTCTATCAAGTTTAAGATGCTCGGAGGTAGGTGGCCTTTGTGCCTATGGTTGGGCGACAATATTTCTATATTGTCTATGTGAAAATGAGCACATCTCTTTGATTCTAACATGTCATGCATTGGAAAAATTTAACACAAGGGATATGACCTTTCTACTCTGAGTTTTTTAAACTGGAAACTGGAAAAGAAAAGGTAAACTATGTGTCACTACTGACTCAAGAATGTCGATGGTTCCTTGATATCTTCACTACTAACCCACATCGTGGTGATTGCTAGTATGGTTCCAACAAGTTTGTTACAGTTTGCAAGGGTTTTACTGATACATGTAGAGACTTATTTAAAGGTCTTTCACCTAATATTTACGCAGACTCATTATGTAATAGTTTACTCTAGACATGATATCATAGGGTTAATAGCTGGCCCTACCTATGGGGTTTCAACCTCTTAAAACTTACATGTATTTTAAAATGGTTCTTATATTATGACCCTCTTTCTTGTTTTGTATATGGATGATGAATACTACCTTTGTTTATAACATTTATGTGGTAGTTTCTTTTGTGTTCCATGTGGATATTTTCATATAAAGGCTAGGTTGATTTTGTAACTACTCAATGTTTCTAATACACAAGTTATTGTTCATTATGGTTACATACACAATAGTTGTGTATTTCTAATTATTGAATATAATAAAAAGAATCTAGTCTATAGCCATAAATAACATGCATATTATTTTTTATTTATTTTTGCAACAAGAAAATGGATTTGTTTAAGAATGCTACATTATTGCATAACTCATGGAGTAGTTCTTTCTTGGTGTAGATGAATCCTAAAAAAGAATAATTCTTTTACTAGGTTTATAGGTTTATGTAGATGAATCCTAACATATTTAATAGACATTAAACAAAATTTACTAGGACAAATTGACTACCAACGGTAGACCAAAGCACAGTGCTAACTCATAGACTGCCTAGGTNTATTTCTCCGGCTTTGCTCATTTTATATTTGTTTGACTGTTCAATTTATATGTCTTCGCCACTGTTTAGTGTTGTCACTTATCTCTTGAATTCATTATTTAAATGTCTGTGTTTTTGTTGATTGCAGAAAACAAATTTTTAAAGCGATTTTTAAGATCGCTACCAAGCTACAAACCAAATTTCTGTATAAGTTATTTGACTGCTATAAATTATTGTGGCCTTACCAATTATTCTTTTGACCTTTTGATACTTTTTTCCGTTTTTTTATTGGTTTACTATGCTTGCTATTGATGGCCTCTGATGGTTGTTTTTCCCTAACATGCCATACACTAATAAATTAAATATACCTTTAGGTGTTCATCAATCACAATTATGTGACTGTGCTCGTTGGTTGTTTTTCCCTAACATACCATACACTAATAAATTAAATATACCTTTAGATGTTCATCAACCACAATTATGTGACTGTGCTAGTTAAACACAAACAAAAACGAGAAATTGGCAAACCTGATGGAACCCAGCTCACCATT
Source organism: Picea sitchensis (assembly GCA_010110895.2). Classification (NCBI taxonomy): domain Eukaryota; kingdom Viridiplantae; phylum Streptophyta; class Pinopsida; order Pinales; family Pinaceae; genus Picea; species Picea sitchensis. Next base: position 61,349 of record SNQJ01S0049313.1, on the reverse strand, counting down.
CTCCAATTTTCAATCACGCGCACATGGAAAACCGACCAACCCTTTGAATTGAATCCGTATGATTGTTAATCTTCAATTTTAAGGATGTTTGACTTGTCCGTTCCTTTGTTTTGTTAGCGATCAAACTCATTCTTACCCAGATCCGATCTTAATGCAAGATTACGCTTTTGAAAAACGAAATTGACCCAATATTTTAAGTATTTTTAACACTAACAACCAAAACGTACGTAGATGGAAAAAGAAAACTTCAGGATCAGTACGTAATTAGACAGCTATGTTTAAGATCAAAAAGTTATTATTTTCCACAATTATCCTTCTGTTGTTTCGTTTTATCAAATAATAGTTGTTTATCTTATCAAATTGTATATATAAAGTCATCCTATTACTCCCTGTCAAGCAATTGATTTGTTGTCATATCAGTTTGATTTGATTTTGTATTAGTAGTAAAAAAATATTATAATAATTTAAAATGTTTTGTAATATTTATATAGTAAATTTAATATTTAAAAAAAAAAAATGGTATTTGAAAATTATTGATATAGTTAAATTTTTTTATAATAGTTTTAAATGTTTTGTAATATTTATATAATAATTTAATTTTCTAGTTAAGTTTAGTTAGAGTGGTTGAGATGAATGATTATAATTGTGGCCATCCATATTTTATTAACATTATTATTGATCGACAAAAATAAATTTAATATTTAAAAAATATAAATTGTTTTTTGAATATTTAAAATTTATTAATTATATTTTATAATTAATTAAAAAACAATAACATTTAAATAAAATGTAATTATAAATTACACCTTTTAATAATAATGTGTGCCAAATAGTTAGGTAAAGATCATAAATGCAATGCCAAATTGTTTTACTAAGATGACCTTTACTATGCCTTGATAGCTCATTCCCAATATCGCAACTCATTTCCACCCCTATGCAGTGAAACATATTTTGGCACTCTTGCTCCGAGCTCTCTTATGAAATTCATGGGCGAGATTCACCTTCTCAAAGGAATATTTGAGAAAATTTGAAAGTATTGTGGATGCCCTACATGAGTTTGCAAAATAGTAAGAGAATATGAGAAGAAAGTTTTAAGAAAAAATATAGTAAGAGAATATGAGAAGAAAGTTTTAAGAAAAAATCCAATGGCAATGGTAAGAGAGAAAGAGAAAAATTCTATAGAGGTTCGCATAAATTCAAGGCCAGGTCTATTGAAGTAGTGACAACCAATTTGGACCAAACACTTTTAGAGCTCTAAACTTTTGAAGAGACTTCACTTTCATTTATGATGGACATTCTTCTTTTAATTTCATATTGGTGTTAGTTTTGTTTTTTTCTCTTACTACATATCCTTTTGAGAACAAGTATTTTACAATACTTTTTTTCCAATTGCATTTTGCTTCCTGTAGACTCATCTTATCTCTCGATCTATTTATCATGTGTCGAGAGGAATCAAATTCCTAAAGATGAAAGTATTATTTTAGATTATAAGCCTTGAGAAAATGTCTGCATCTGAGGATTTGAGCACGGAAGTGTAACATCCCCGTTACCAAACTGATACCAATTTGTAACATCCATGTTACCAAACTGCTCTAATACCAATTTGTAACTTTACCCAACCTACTACTGAGAAATGCTACTCCAACATCC
>SNQJ01S0049313.1:35871-53931 GCA_010110895.2 Picea sitchensis | reverse complement strand
AGGATGGAGTATAAGTGCAGGATCATTAGCTCTTCGTGGAGTGAAAATGCAGAGCGTGGAGTGAAAATGCAGAGCGTAAGTAGTTAATCCATCTCAGCCTGCAGCTCTTTCCGCATCTCTGCAGACCTATATGTACATTCATGGCCATGTTAAGATTATGGGCTATACAATTGTCTGGTGCCAAATTGTGTATTTTCTTGATTACACAATTTGAAAAAAAATAAAATGCTTATTATTTTTTGATGTAGAACAGATTTTAACCTTGGATAAGCACTAAACAAAATAAGTCTTCATGTCCTTACAAATCCTAAGGGAAAGAAGAGTGTAAGAAAATTTGAAAAAAAATAAAATGCTTCTTATTTTTTGATGTAGCACAGATTTTAACCTTGGATAAGCACTAAACAAAATATGTCTTCATGTCCTTACAAATCCTAAGGGAAAGAAGAGTGTAAGGAAATTTAAAGAAAAATAAAATGCCTCTTATTTTTTTATGTAGCATAGATTTTAACCTGCGATTTTTTGAGTGCATAAACTAACATGACCTTGAATTTTTTAAGATTGAACATGAATACTTTGAGAAATTAAGTGAGATCCAGATAAAGATGCATTAATTTATATATTTATACAAGACACACATTTGTCCAAATGAGCCTTGGTTGCGGCATTGCAGTATTGAGTTGAAGTAAATGGAGTAAGTTAAAATTGAGTAAAATAAAATTATAGTGGCAGTGGGTACTTCGTTAATTACCAGCTTGCTTGGCAACATCGGTCCAGGAGCAGGCCAGAAGGCCGTTCTTCGCCACATAATTCATGAGTTTCTCATCTTCCGCAGGTGACCAAAGACCCTTTCTTACCTTTGGTTTGGAGGAAATAGAGATACCCTGTCCTTGTCTTTGTGTGCAACTCATTTTTGACTGCCTTGCCAATTACTCTTCTCTAAGAACCAGTTGGCGGTGCAATCTCCAACCACTTACTCTTTTCTGCGAATAAGTGGGCGGTTCAATCTCCAACTACTTACTCTTCTCTGCGAATCATTTGATGGTGCAATCTCCAACCACTGCTCAAGGAACGATGTCAATGGCTCCTCAGGGATTGGGGTCTGGTCGTCGCAGAATTTTAAACACAAATAAAGACGGGAGATTGGCAAACCTGATGGAGCCCAGCTCACCATTCTCCAATTTTCAATCATGCGCATATGGAAAACCGACCAACCCTATGAATTGAATCCGTATGATTGTTAATCTTCAATTTTAAGGATGTTTTACTTGTCCGTTTCTTTATTTGTTAGCGATCAAACTCATTCGTACCCAGATCCGATCTTAATGCAAGATTACGCTTTTGAAAAACGAAATTGACCCAATATTTTAAGAATTTTTAACACTAACAGCCAAAACGTACAAAGTTAGGTGATATAAACCATAACTTTTAGTGGATGGAAAAAGAAAACTTCAGGATCAGTACGTAATTAGACAGCTATGTTTAAGATCAAAAAGTTATTATTTTCCACAATTATCCTTCTGTTGTTTCGTTTTATCAAATAATAGTTGTTTATCTTATCAAATTGTGTATATAAAGTCATCCTATTACTCCCTGTCGAGCAATTGATTTGTTGTCATATCAGTTTGATTTGATTTTGTATTAGTAGTAAAAAAAAATTATAATAATTTAAATGGTTTTGTAATCTTTATACAACTTTTAGTGGATGGAAAAAGAAAACTTCAGGATCAGTACGTAATTAGACAGCTATGTTTAAGATCAAAAAGTTATTATTTTCCACAATTATCCTTCTGTTGTTTCGTTTTATCAAATAATAGTTGTTTATCTTATCAAATTGTGTATATAAAGTCATCCTATTACTCCCTGTCGAGCAATTGATTTGTTGTCATATCAGTTTGATTTGATTTTGTATTAGTAAAAAAATTATAATAATTTAAATGGTTTTGTAATCTTTCTATATTGTGTAAATTTAATATTTAAAAAAATTGGTATTTGAAAATATTTCATCTAGTTAAATTTTTTTATAATAGTTTTAAATGTTTGTAATACTTATATAATGAATTAAAATTTTAATTTGAGTATAGTTTGAGTGGTTGAGATGAATGATTATAATTCTCGTCATGCATATTTTATTAATTTTATTGTTGATCAACCAAAATAAATTTAATATTTTAAAAATATAAATTGTTTTTCAATACTTTAAAATTTATTAACTATACTCTATAATTAGTTAAAAACAATGACATTTAAATAAAATGTGATTAGCTAACATTTTGCATTAAATTACACCTTTTAATAATGTGTGCTAAATAGTTATGTAGGGATCATAAATGCAATGCCAAATTGTTCTACTAAGATGACCTTTACTATGCCTCGATTAACCATCTCAAATCATCATTGGAAAACATATTTTTCATAATCGTTCGAAATTCTTGCTGAAATTCATGGGCGAGATTCACCTTCTCAAAGGAATATTTGAGAAAATTTGAAACTAAAGTTGTGGATACCCTGCATGAGTTTGCAAAATAGTAAGAGAATATGAGAAGAAAGTTCTAAGAAAAAATCCAATGACAATGGTAAGAAAGAGAAAAATTCTAGAGAGGTTCGCATAAATTCAATTCGTTAAAAAGACAAGTTAATTTCAATTCGGTCATCTTACCACTGGAGCCAATGTAATGTCCCTTGTCCGGAACCCTTTGTAATTGCGTACATATAGGCTAGTGAGTCGACTGGTACCAAGTGTAAATGTAATAATGGCGCGAGATCAAAGTAAGGCGCTAGATAATTTGTTAATAGCATTGCAAGTAATAATCTATGCTTTTGTGCACCTTAGAGTGCACCTTGGGTAAGCACGTTAATGACCTATAGGGAAGTGCATGATGTCGAAGTTAGTATATATGCGTGTGTGTGTGTAGGTGGTTTGTGTGTGTATATGACCCTTTATGTTTCTGAGAACATAGAGCCCGTGATTATGAGGTTGGTGAGTCTGAAATAGATACAGGGTTAGTGCCATATCCATGTAAATTTATTCATGTTTATTAATATAATAATACATCACTGTGTGCATAATGAATCAGACGAAAAGAGGGCCGCAAAATCTTAAAAGCGGCGCGGTGAGTTCAAAGTCTCGTTAATATTTCCACATTTTCGGTAGCGTCAGTGTAAGATATATTGTTATCAACTTGGCGTTTCCGAGGGATATGAAGGATCTCCAAGAGTTTTGAAAGTTTACTTTTGAAGGCAGATTGCAATAATTAACGCATGCAATATATAACACCGGCCTTAGTTTATCTTTTGGGAATTATTACAATTGAAATGCTAAATTATTCGAGAGAAAAAATTATTCATGTTGTAGGATCTTGTGAGAAGAGGGGGGGTAGGATTGTATGTAAAATATGATTATTACTCCCATCTACAAACAGCAGCTTGTAGTATTGTGGCCAGCATCCATAGTTTCGCTTTGAATATTCAATCGACATGTACCCGCGAGTATCTCCTTCATGCGGAGATAGGTTGTTGTATAGCGTGTTCCATGGGTATAATCTCAAGGAAAGAGTTTTATTGAGATTGTCTCCCTAGTCCACTCCAGCCAGCTCATAATTCCTTTGTCTAGCTCATTGTTGGGTCAATTCTTAAGGGAAGTGGGGTAACCCTAAGGATTTTTAGTAGAGAAGTTGTAAATTCGGGTGTGTGTGTGTGGGGAATGAAGGATTGTGGGCTAGTTGCAACAATGGCACTTAAGACCGGCTAATTTTGGTTGATTTAACAACATATCTTTATCGTCAAAACCTTTATCCCTGCGGAAGTTTAGCCCAACTGAAAGTGACTTGTTGGTGAAAAAGATTGCGAGAAAAGAATGGATATGGTTGGAGGAAACGCTTCTTGAGTCAAGGCCACAATTGGTGACTTTCCTTTAAGATAAGTGTTCCTTATGTACTTTTCTTGGTTATTACATGCATTTTTGTCTATGTTTGACATGAACGACACTCCCTCGCGGTCTTCGGCCGCACCTCCTGGCCAAAGGGATCGTTCTTCCGGGGCCCCTTTGAGTCGAAGTGTTTCCTTTGATTCTGTGGGGAATCACTATTTAAATCCCAATCCACTTTTATCCGGAACTCCGGATATCCATATATGATGTCACCGTCCCCCTACAATGGAGTTTTCCTCCATCGAGATTCCGGACTTTAATTCCCAGTCAGATGGACTTCTTTGGTCCACTTTGATCCCCTGATTTCCGATTCTAATGCCGATGACGAATTTTCTTTCTGGAAATTGAATGACCCCATCTCCATCGCCATTCCTCCTATGATGGACGGTCCACCACTCTCATACCGCATTTCACTTAATTTCTTATGCTCCGAAAGCCCTTCCCTAGGGATTCGCGAAACGCCGAACTCTGATCCTCCGACATTTGACTTTTTCTATCGACTTTTCCCCAAAATTTGGATTCCTATACGCTATTCCTGATCGGATTGATCTTCCACTCCCAATCAATCCCCTACGCTTCGTTTTCGACAATTCCCATGAAATTTTCCTTCATTAAATCCCAAAACCGGGTAGCCAAATACCCATGGGGCTCGCCATCCTACCACGGTTCCACAAACGGGATAAACCAAATCGTTCCTGGGACTTTTCTCATAGAAATTCTCGATCTTTTGTCTTCGAGACTCCCAATATACCGATGGTCAAGTCCCGAACTTCTGCGCATGTTCGTTTATTTCTGTTCTAGTTCACTAAACTTAAAACTTCCCGGTAACTCCTCTATCAGATCTCGACGACCTAGTGATTTTCTCTAGGATTCACGTATAATGGCTATTTTCGCTTCTAGACCATGGTCCAGATCCATCCTTCTTGTGTGCTCCTTTTGAGCTTCCTTCCTGGACGCGGAAATTCAACGGCTCCATCTCTTTTTCCAGCCGACCGCCAAATCACTGCTCCAAAGATTGCGCATCGCCTTCTCCCAGATCAAGAAATTTCACTTTCCAGAGGTCAACCTTGTCCTTCTTCTACTTAACTCCTTTGAGCTTCGGGCTTCTACAGAGCAAAAAGTTAGATCCTCCTCTTGAAGCTTTGAGTGCTTTAAACCTGTCGTGAGAGGGTTCCAAGTTTCCACTCCCAATGCCATTTAATTTATGCCTCGAAAAGCACTCTCGCCTCCGAAAGTTTATAAGCTTATTCTCAATCCTGGGTAGCGATTCTTCAACTCCTCTGCTGTGAGTATTTCTCCTCATGCACACACAAGTATTGTTCTCCGAAGCTTCAAACACTCTCGACCCCTAAGGCCTTTATCCTTCTTCTTCTTCTCCCTACATGAGAATACTTACGTTCCCTGCCATCTCCTCTACCACTCAAGAAACTTCTTCATTCCATAGGGTGTTCAACAACCCCATGAAGATCCCTTAGTAGATTCTTCCTCTAAAACTTTGTAACTCAAAGAGTTTCTTTCTTTGTGTCTGCATGCACACTCCGCTTCAATGCCCCAAGAGTATCTCCTAACGCCTACAACAAGCAGGTCTCCGTGCACTCGCACCCTGTTAATGCCCAATTTGGTAGAGTCTCGTAACTGGTGATTCTCGGTCCTCCTTGGCAACCGCCAATAGAAAGTTCTTCTCCCTAGCACTTCGTGTGCATGCTCAATGCCCACTTGGCAGAGCTTCACAGAAATCACAACTAAGTTCTGTCTGCAACGATGTCTCTCATACACAACGTTGTCTCCAAGGTATTCAACAACCTTTGAGGTTTCCCTCGAAGGCTTTGATTCCAGCTTGTGTCGCGAACATCGCCTTTCTTTATTCCAACCAAGAATAATTCATAAGTGCTTTCCAATGTAATCGGCCTTCGGACAAGACTTCCTGTAAGGAAACCTCCCAAGACTCCTACCCGAATCGTGGTTGGCTACCCCGCGAAAATGCAAACCTACAAGATACATCTACAACATACATTCATACCCATAAAATAGAACACACTAAGCAGCATCCACATAATACATAAATGGCTATTTACCTGTTCGTTTCCTCGCTTATACAATGCCTTTTATTAGCAGCCCTGTGCACTACCAGAATAAGGTTCATTCCTTCTCTTCTCAAGCCTCTACCAGCAGACCATCATATCAACTCTATTATATCTCCACTCATATTCTATCTCTTAAATGATGCTAATCTCTTTTTATCCGAGAATTTTCGAGCTCTTCCTAATCTACTCCACCGTATTCAAATTACATTGAATGTTGTCTAGTCTACTATCCATCTAGATCTCAAATACAAACATGCCCATTCAATTTGAAGTGCCCGCAATAAAGAAAATCAAATTCTACAACAACAACCTTGGTAATTAAATTACATTCAATTCAATTTCAAAATGAGGTTGCACCTCTCTTCAACGCTAATTTGAATTGGCATGTATTGATGTGGAGAGATGCTCCTGCATCAGTTTGACATGGATTGAATTCTTGTATGTGTTGCATATAAATATTTGTTGCTATTTCGTTTAATGTTTCTATAAGTGGCGCATGTTTTCATCCTTTAATTGTAGTTGTGTTTCGAGCATGCTAAAGCTGATGGCTAACTCACCTTTTATGTTAACCTAAGGGATTTCATTTTATGAGTCATCAAGAAGAGTGTTGAGTGGGCTAATGTGCGGGATTATATCATGTGTGCTTCAAAAGGTTGGGACTCATGAGTGTGTAGTTAAGGAATTAGGCCCCACACAAAGTAATATTAGAAGTGGCACATGATGTCGAGGTGGTTATGAGAATAGTTATACTATGTGTATTCAGATACCCGCCGTAAGTATAGTTGTTTGATTAATTTTGTCAGCTTAAGATTGTGGCCACAATAAAATACAATGTTTGTTACCCCAGGTCTCAACTCCAAGTTTGGACCGAAAGCACGTTACTTCAAGATATACTACATGGATTGTGTTAAAAGTAGAAACTGTACAATGAAATTTTAGTCTAACATGGCTTAGTAGTAGGTATCTAAATACCTTATTGATTTGGAGATATAGGAGTTGAGGTTGAGTAGCATGGCCCAGGCTCGATGGCTGGGGATGTAATAGATTAGTATCAAAGATTTGTCAGATTGTTTTATTAAATAGCATGGCCGAGCCTTGGTGTCTATGGATGTTACAGATTGAAAATTACATCTTTCATAGTAGTTTATATTTGAATATAATGGGAAGCTTCATAATAGTTGTTACGTATTGGTATCCCAAATTATTTAAACAATGGAATTGTATGGGCTAGAGACTTGCATGAACATATGAGTGCATTAGAAATTGGTGCAACACAATCCAAAGTTTAGTTTACGCAGAAGGCCATGGGTGCATTGTATAAAGTTATGCTTTGCGCAAGAGAAGTGATGCAAGGGTGTGTGCACTAGGGTTGGAATGTTAAGATCATCCAAGAAATATGAGATAAAGTATTATGACAAAATGGTGCAGTTTTCGCTGCACGTTGTAACGAAATCACCTTAATAACTTGTTGTCTTATTTTGCGTAATTACTGTTAGCCAGAGCAGGACAAAGTGAGTGTAGAAAGTTGAAAGAATGGAATATGTATAGAGTACTCATAGTCCTGATGATTAATTTGGATCTTCATGTCGCTTTGCGTCATGGTAAAGGACCTAAGGGGAGCGATGAACTTAGTGGTGGTAAAACTATGTGCATTGTAGAAATATGTCCGTGAGTTATAAGGTTCATAAATCTGGATTATCGCTATCAAGGCTCAACATGATCCTACCGTCAAATTGATGAAAAGTATGGATATAATAGAAAATTATATGTATAAGGAGACAAAGTTGAGTATATCAAGAAGTCCTGTCTCTCAATAAAGCATAAGTAGAAGAAAAGTGTTGGTGGCACTTTTAGGAAAGAGAACAATAGTTCAAGTCCATCTCATTTCATAAAGAATAAGAGTAGTAATGGTGATTAGCTACAAGGAGAAATGAATCAGATAAAAAATCATACTTTTGAAGGTGAAGTACACATGGATGAAGATGTAGAGACCGGTCTAGGTATTGTGGGGAAGTACTTTTATCGGGACAACCATATTTTCATACATTTAAGGGATAATTGTTATCTATCAACTAAAATGAAATGAATCAATGGGGAGGGATAGATATGTGAAGGTGTAGCACATCGATGAGAGTTTCAAGGACTTGAGGGCGCTCAATAGTAAATTTCTAGAAGAAATAATTTCTACCGTGCTACTATGATAGGAAATGAAGTAGTTCTTCAACTTAAGATTGAAGTACACAATTGATGAGTAAGGAAAGAATATTTTGAGTTTCGAAATATGTGTCTCTTTGATCATGAAGAACAAGGAATATTCAATATTATACCACCTACAATCCTAAGATGTTGGAAGAGACCATAAGATGCGCTAAGTGTCTTTATGACAAGGGAAGACCAACTTCTCCAAAGTTAGTTTTGGAATATAATATTAAAAGTAAGGGGGAATAGAGGAACAAGGGAGTTAAGCCACAATTTTTAAGAAATATTGTGCAAGGAAAGATGACTCTCCAGGAGCCCAAAATGTCGGAAACATTGGGACAAAATTCATGGAAACAACCTGTGCAATGTTGGGTTAGTGGAAGAAATCATATGCACGGAGATTTCCCACAAAGAGGTGATAAAGCGATGACTCCAAGATGGTGTACAACAAGTTGTGACAATGGAAGACAAGGATAAAAATGTGCCAAGTATTTACACCGCGTTGGATAACAAGTAGGATAACTTTCAATTGTACACATGATCGAGGTGGAAGGTAAGATTAATAATCAACCTATTTCTATTTTAGTTAGACTCGAGCTAGTCATAGTTATCTAGATCCTAAGATGGTGGAAAGACTCCATTTTCTAGGAAGCAAGTTTGAAAAATATTGGTTGGTCCAAATTTTAGCTACCAGAGCAAAAATAAAAATTATATGTATAAGGTACAACCACGAGATGAATGGACTACGCACAAAGTTTGATTTAAATATTATACCTTTGGTATCGCATGATTGGCTCATTAGTATGGCTTTGTTAGTGAGTATCATGTTGTCCTAGATTGTTATAATAATGAATTTACTTCTCCCTCGGATGAAAGGAAATTTGAGGTTGGGTTCAAGTAATCTTCATACAGTGACTATCGTGGAAGTTTCAATGTTTTAGCGAAGAAACATACCGTAGTTAGTTCAAAAGTATCTATAGCTACATTATAGAGGTACCTAAGGAGTTCAAAAGTGCGTAATATTGCACAATTTAAAAGAAATGAGAATTTTAAAGACATATTAAATCCACTGAAGAGATATTAAATTCTCTATTAACCTGGTGCTGGGAGTGTTGGGTTCCTATAGTCATAGGTAACTTGATTCTCCAACTTCTTATTTGGTGTTTCTCATGTGATGAAGACATCTGGCTTACCAGGCTCGATTGATTCCACTTTCCCCCTCCATCCAGCCACAGAGACTTTATCCTTCATCACTGGACCTTCCATCACCTTGTGAGCTACTACCACATTCCTCATCCTTCACCTTCACCCCTCACCATTTCCATCCCCAGACAGTAATAACAAGCTTAGAGGGATTAAACATTAGGTTAGTAGTTAGATTAACTTGTTAATAATAAATAATTATTAATTAATTAATTAATAATTAATAATAATTTAATTTGTTTAAGTTAATAATTAGGTTATTTTAGAAATGTAAAACATTAATCAAGAAATTACATAAAATATTAAATACAAAAGTATAATAAAAAGAAAACCAAATAAAAACATATATAAAACATATAAAAACATATATAAAAAATAAAATAATAATATAATATATTAATTAAATTAAAACAAAATAAAATAAAAACTAAAAAGTAAACAACACATAATAAATAAAACCTAATTTAAATAAATGCTAATAAAACTAAACTAAAAACAAATATTAAAAACATAATAACAAAAATTAAAACAAAAAAGAAAAAAAAAGAAAGCAAAACAAAGTGGAATAAACAAGTCACATAGGGTGGTGGTTGGAGAGGGACATCTATACCCCCTCGAGAATTGGACCCACCCCCTCCCACAAATACCACACCCCAGTCCCACCGCTTCCCACAAAACCTAGCCTCCCAAATTCACATACAAAACCATTTTTTCAGCTTTGACTATTCACTGCTTCAAAAGGTGGGACTCCTAAATTGAGATCTATTCTAAAATTAGAGAAAGTGTTTTTGTTTCAAAGGATAAGTAACAAAAACCTCTCCCATAACTTACACAGGTTCCATGAGTAGGGATAATAGAATCCATATTCTGGAGCCCTATTTTCATTTTTTTTGTTTTTCCTATTTCACCTCGATTTTCCTCGAGAGATGTTTCATGAAACTAAGATGAATTTGGCAATAACCGGAAGAGTTTTTGTCCTAAAATTACATAAAATAACCAATTTAATTCTTATAGACAAGTTTCAACTGAGTAGAAACTAATTGATTTGACCCTTTTCAGCAGTCAATCTCGCCTTTCATGGTACCTGTGATTTTAGGGGATTCATTTCTATTTTGGACAAGGTGGTTAAATTGAACCTTGTAAGATTGAGGGGTGAAATTTCCTATATATTCATGTAAATTTAATTCTAATGGGTTTATTTGGAGACCTTTGTATCCCAAGAAGCTATTATGTAACCTTTCAAAGATCAACCATAAATGGAAAAACTATTCACTTAGATTCTCAGGTCAAGTGTTATGGCATTATATCTTTTGTTGCGTTTCTCCTTTATTATTCCATATTTTCTTCATTCCTTTTTATTATTAAAAGAAATTAAATAGGAACCAAATTCTTATTGTTATAATATTAAGGTAATCTTATCTCTTTGATAATCTCTCTATAAGCTTTCCATCCGGGGCTAAGCCCAAGAATTCTTAATTTCTCCTTTGATTAGTAAACCTCTTTCCTTTTCACTCTTACCCATTATCATTTTGTTCTATTTGATCCAACATTTTTACTACCTCTCCCTATGGATAACACTTCTTTTATATCTGATATCGATCTTTATGAAGTTTAAAGATTGCACCCCATAGCCCAATGGAGACTTAAAGCATTCCTTTAGCCAACCATTCAAAATTAAAACAAATTCTATTTTTTAATATCTAGCCTAAGATCCATACACAAAAATCTAACTGATAGAGAAATCCTCTATGAGTCTTGAGGGCTAGATTCTTGACCTCCTCAAGCGGGTTTTATGTTACTCTATTGATTGCCTCTCGTGATCCTTGGGAAAATTACAGAGGCAAGAGAATGAAACTATGTTCCGGGAACCTTCCTCGTATCGTATATCAAGTTCCGTGACCGATGATCGATAGTGGACAATGATCGCATAACTATATATTGAATCATCTTCGATCGGCGACCTGAATCATCTGTGATCGGTCCTAATTAAAAGACTCCACTAGAGGAAGAACCTCAAGCATGACCGTACTCCATCTGAAAAGATTAGGTATTTAAGTTGGAATTTTATCCAAGATGTAATTGGTTTCATTTTTAATTATTTCTTCCCCTTTTGTAATTTGGCCAAGACCATATTGTTGAAACTCATGCTGATCAAATTCAACCATAGGAACCTCGCGATATCAAGTCAGTTTTAATGTATCCCGTATTACTCCTACACTTGTAAATATTCCACATAGATACAAGCCTCTTATCTTACACCCTATACTCCATGATTCTTCACCAATTATTACAAATATCTTCCCATGTTTGATGGAGAACATGGTAATATCACCTCTGAAAAACACATACAAGGTTTTGATAATTATCTTGAACCTTTTGAGGTTGAGGGTTACGCCCATTAGGATTTCTCATCTTTTCAAGGTAGATCTGTTGAATGGTTCAAAACTTCACCGCAAGAATTCCCAAATCTTTAGTAATTTGTGGTGTCTTGTAAATGGGAGATCAAGAGAAATATTTTTCTCATTTTAGAAGAATATGATCATATGAAAGGACAACCAGGAGTGACAGTGCAACACTTTTCATCCAAATTCAACCAAGTTTGTAAAATTCCATGTCAGCTCATGGCAAGACCTCCTCCTGGTTAATCTCTTTTACGCTACCTATATTCCTTTGATCTAGAGATGGTGTTTTAGTTGAGAGAAAGGAACACTACTACTACACTCAAGGAGATGTAAGACAATGCAATTAGTGTGGAAGCTAATTTGTTGATCAAAAGGACAAAGTTGGAGGCATTATAGAGAGAACAAAGAAAAGGAGCAACTGAAACCTTTAGAAGCTAAACTAGATATTCTCGCCAGCACCATGGAATAAATTCCCATTACTGTGATTAGCATAGGAGTAAACAACTTGTTGTTCAAAGGCATCATGTCCCATTGATTACAGAGAAATAAAGGGTCATTGTTCCCAAACACTATGTAGCTCACCCTTGGTATTATGGATTGGAAAACGATCATTTCATGTACTCAATTCACGACACAGTCAAAGATGAACCTTATCCTAATCCTGTAGAGGAACAACCAATGGAAATGATTTGCATGTTCGATGACATTTCCTAAGTGGATAATCTACCCTGGCATGATCAAGATGATGATGATTATGTGGTTGAAATAAATGTTTATTTTTCAGCAACCAAACAACATGTTGGTTAAGGAAGAAAATCGCTTATAGCTCGATATGACAATCAATCACTATGCTATTGATTATGGACAAAGGAGGTAAATCCAACAACACGAGTAAGACCTGCCCTTTATGTTTCCTCTTCATTTCAAATTGAGAGAAAAGTATACCCAATTTGTTGATAGTGTGCATGACAATTTTTGATCACCATTGAAGATGTCACGAGGATATGTAGTTTTTCTAGACCCATAATTGCATCCCTTGAGCTACATTGATTTTCAATTTCTAAATGAAAGCTTAGAGCCCAAGATAGAGTATGAGTTAACCCAAAATAACTATGTACCATTATGCCTAATTCATTCAAATTTTGAAGAAAATTTTTAATCATGTCATGGATGATAAGTAAATAGAAGATTAGAAACTTTCATTGGAAACAATGCAACAAACATCTCAGTTCCTACAAGATCCAAAAGAGTTAATGAATGGATGACTTTGTGTTGTCAAAAGTCACAGTCTATTACAAGAGAAATTAAAATAGGATATGATCTAGACATGATTAGGAAGTCTCTTTCATGGTCTCATCTCAGCAAGAGTCTCACTTTTCAAAAGTTCAAAGAAAATTGTAGCCATATCAGAATTGCATGAGGATGCAAATAAAATAGATACAGTGCCAGATCAATGTGTTGACTTGGATTAATTTAAAAATCAAGGAATAGGTCAATTATACCTTGATCCTATAGTTACCTATATGGAGAATTTTTTTACTGTAGATCCTCAATCTATCTTTGGAATTACTTTGGTTCTTCAGGATTGTAGAGGTGTCTGTTGTAAAGATCATACTAGAAATCAATCATTAATGTCTTTGAAAGTTCTAGTTCTTATGCTTATTAAAAACAATGAAAAAACAAATTTATTGGATTGAATGTTGGATTGGACTCCTTAGCATTTTTCCATTACCTAATTGATGTTGATTCCAATAGGATAGGATAGGGAGAGTGTGTCAAGTTCAACATTCTGGAAAGAGACTTCCTTTTCAATAGTGTTCATTTTGATTTTGTTTCTGCTTAAAGGATCAAAACAGTATGGTGGTCGCATAATAAGATTTTGGGATCATCCCAAATACAGCACTCGCTCTGCATTCAGTCTGCCTCGACACCTTCTCAAAGAGAGTTTCCATCCCGTGTGGCTCTTAAGGTTGGGGTCCTATAACCATAGGTAATCTAATTCTCCAGCTACTTATTTGGTGTTACCCTCGTGATGAAGACATCTGGCTAAATGGGCTCCGTTGATTCCACTTTCCCCCTCCATCCATTTCACACGATCCTCCATCACCCTACTGCAACCTTCATCCACCGTTGCGCCCTCACTCCCTTTCCCCCCCCAACTCTCCCCACAACCCCCCCCACAACAAAAAAAAAAAAAAAAAAAAAAAAAAACATTAGGTTAGTAGTTAGATTAGATTTGTTAATAATAAATTAATTAGTTAATTTCACTAATTAATAATTAATAATTAAGTTAATTTGTTTAGGCTAATAATTAGGCTAGTTTATTAGAATAAAACATTAATTAATAAATTACATAAAAATACAATACAAAATATAATTAAAAAAACAAAACCAAATAAAAGCATATACAAAACATGTACATAAAAATAAAATAATAATACAATACATTAATTAAATTAAAACAAAACAAATAAAAACTAAACAACACATAATAAATACAACGTAATTTAAATAAATACATACAAACAAACTGAAAAACATATATTAAAAACATATAACAAAAAATAAAACAAAAAGAAAAATTAAAAGAAAACAAAAGCTAATAAAATAAAAATGCATCATCTTAAGTTCTACCCACCACAGATGTAGCCTAGATCCCCCCCTCATCTCACATCAACACCAAGGGGGTCAAAGTAAGTGGTATTGGGCACTTGTCATCCCCAGGAACTCGGATCCCCCTCCCAATACCACTTACCACCTCGGGGTCCGAAAACAAACCGCTTTCCTGCAAAGACCCCAAATTCACAAACCACCTTTTCGCTAGTTTTCCTGATCCAATTTGTCAAGGTTATTCCTGAAAATCGACGAATTTTCAAAATCTGGAAGAGGTTTGTGTTAAAATGGCTGAAGAACAAAACCCTTCTAATTTACAAAAAGCATGCTATGGAGACCGAAGCCACCTTCGACTCTATTTTTCATCTTTTCGCCCATTTTATTCCTTGATTTTATGAGTCAAGCTTTTGGTGGAATCAAGAGGAATTAAAATAACAAAAGCGTTTTCATCCTCGTAACATGATCATATAAAATAAAATATTTGCTTATACAAGCAAGTTTCAACGCTTTATAGGAGAAACTAATGTGTCCGAGTTGACCCCTTTTTAGCAACCGACCCATCTTTCATGGCTACGGCCGGGATTTTCGTGGATTCATTTTACTTTTGGATACAAGGTGGCTTAGAACTATCCTCCTGCCTTCATAAGTGATATTTCTATATATTCATGTAACTTTAATTCTAATGGGTTGATTTGGAGACCTATGTATCCCAAGAAGCTATTATGTAACCTTTCAAAGATCAATTCTGTGTTGTAGAAAACCTATGATTCTCCTGTGTCATGTTGGTGGCGCTATATTTCCTTTTTTAAGTGTTTCTTCCTGCTAATATCTTGCATATTTTCATTCCATATTAAAAGAGAGTAAATAGAATATAATTTATTATTATAATACTCTGTATATGATCTTTTGATAATCTCTATGTTTACCATCTGAAGCTAAGCCCAGGAATCCTTAATTGCTCCTCTGATTAGTAAACATCTTTCCTTTTCACTCTTGACCCATTATCATTCTTTAATTTATTCGCTCCAACTACTCACCTTCCTATGGAGAAACTTATTTAGATCTGATATCTATCCTTATGTTTAAACACGGACCCCATAGCCTAATGGAGACTTAAAGCATCCGCCATCCAATAATTCAAAAATTAAAAATATATATTTTTAATAGCTAAATTAAGATCCATATTCAAAAAATTAAATCTGATAGGAGATATCCCTCTCCATTCTTTGGAGGGAATAACTCTTTGACTCCAAAGTGCTTTATACACCTTAGTGATTTTCCAAAATTTAGTACCAAGGAAAGGCTTCTTAAGGGATAAACACTTTATATCAAAGAATCCTTACAACATGAGTACACCAGAGTTGAAGGAGTTAAAAATGCAACTCGAAGAGCTTCTAAAGAAGGGGCACATATTCCCAAGCAGGTCACCCTTGGGTGCAACTAATTTTATTTCAGAATAAGAAGGATTCCCCTAAGACTTTGTATCGTTCTAGGGTAGTTGAACAAGTTAAAAAATGAATGCTATCATTTTCCAAGAATAGATGACATGTTTGATCAGCCTAGAGGCACACATATATTTTCCAATATAGATCTCATATATGGATATCACCAAGTAAGAATATAAGAAGAAGATACTAAGAAGAAAAATAAGCAGCTGGTCATTGCACTTTATGGTGCCATTTGGGTTGTCAATGCATCAGGGGCTTCCTTCAAGTGTTTAATGAATGGAGTTTTGAGAAGTTACTTAGATAATTTTTCCATTGCCTGTTTCGATGACAAAATACATTTCCTCAAAGCCCAAGCAGGAGGAAGAGAATGAGCAGCACTTGAGGATGGTGTTCTAGGTGTTGAGGGAGAATCAAATTTATGGTTGATTGGGTGTTCATTTCATCAAATCCATAAATTCACCATTTAAATAAGTGCTATTTCAGAAGAAGGAATGGTTATGGGCCCGATGAAGATAAAATCCCTTGAGGAATGGCCAATGCCAAGAAATGACACAGAGGTGAGATCCTTTATGGGACTGGTAGGGTACTATAGAAGGTTTATTAAAGTATTCTCACAGATTGCGCATCTAATTACATCCCTGCAGAAGAAAGGTGTGTCATTTGAGTGGACTCTAGATTTCCCAAGGATTTTCAGCACTTGAATTTTTTATCCAGATGCAGACTTCGTGGTGTGCACATATGCATGAAAGGAAGGATTAGTTGGAGTACTAAGTCAAAATGGACATGTAGTGTGCTAAGAATCAAGGAAGTTGAAGGAGAATGAAATACTCTATGTCATGCATGACTTGTAATCGACATCCATAGTGCATGCTTTGAATATGTGGCAACATTATCTCATGGGTACAATATTTGAGCTAGCATAGCATTGTGGTCTAAAATATTTGTTTGGACAACCAAATTTGAATGTCAGAAAAAGAACATGGTTAGAGTTCTTTAGTGAGTATGACTTTGACATAAATCATATAAGAGGAAAAGAGAACAAGGTAGATGACACACTCAGCAGGAGGATGCATTAAATGCATGCTACAATGATTGACATGTACCATATAGATTTGCGTGACATAATTTTTTAAGTTTCTAGAAAAGATCTGCGATATATGGATATAAGTGTGACTTTACAACAAGGTATGTCACATCCAAAGTTTGAAGGTTATGAACTAAGATAGGATGGAATCCTCATGTTTAGATGCAAAGTCTATGTGCCAAATTATCAAGAGTTGAAAAGTTTGATTTTTCTAGAGACGCATAAGGTTCCTTATGATGGACCTCTAGGTTACCAGAAGATGATTGGCATGGTCAATAAGCAATACTTTTGGCTAGGTATAAAAAATGAAGTTACAAATTTTATTGTAACATCTCTCGAATGATAGAAAATCAAGGATGATCATAGAAATCCAGTTGGTTTATTACAACCCTTTCCCATTCTTGCGTGGAAGTGGGAAAGTAGTGACAACCAAACATCCTTAGAGCTCTAAACTTTTGAAGAGGATTCACTTTCATTTATGATGGGCATTCTAATTTTAATTTCCTATTGGTGTTAGCTTTTTTTTTTCTCTCATTATGGATCCTTTTGAGAACAAGTATTTTCCAATTGCATTTTTACCCAACCTACTACTCAGTAATGCTACTCCAACATCTACTGCACAGATAATACTCTGTAATAATAAGTCTTCATAGTAATGCTTGAAGTGATGCATTCAGCCCCAAGTTGAGTCGCACCACACAAACTTTTCTCGTTTTACATAACTTAAAACAACGGAAGTAACACAATGTATATTCGTGCCCAAACATAGTGAGCACAATGCTTTATTGTGCATGTATTCTATATTGAACAAGAGATCACTAATACACACAACCATCCTGGAATCCCACACCAATTATGTTTTCCTTATGCGTGGAGATTGTTTCCTTGTGTGCACAAGCGAATCCAACCTCTTGTGCACAAAAAATATTTCTTTGGACACACAACCATTATAAAATTATCTTGGAGACTCATGACCATTATCATAATGCCAACTTAATAGGAAAGCTAACAACAACAATCATACACATGCACAACTACAAATGTTGAGTATCAACACCACACATACATGTGCAAGCATCATAAAAAAAAATAACAACAATTA
>SNQJ01S0049313.1:22933-35861 GCA_010110895.2 Picea sitchensis | reverse complement strand
GATGATTGATTGTGAGAAACTCTCTTGTAAAATCTCTCTGTAATCTTTTTCTTTGCATTAATAAACTGCTCCAAGTGGTTGCGTTGGTTGGGGCCGTGGATGTTTCCCCGTAGGCTTTTTACCACGTGAAAACATCAGTGTGTTGATCTTTGATCTGGTTATGTGAGTGGTTACTAAAGGTGTTCGTCCTCTGTTGGAATACCTGTGTTGTCGAACAGTTGCAGTTGTTCACTTTAAATTTTGGGTTCCTCTGCCTGGCCTGCATTGTTTTTTGTCTTCTTCGTCACTGGAAGTTTGTGAGAACTATCAATTTTTATGTGAGGAGGGTTCTTATCTCCTCTTCCTTTCGAAGATTTCTGGGTTGCTTTCTTACTAGGGTGGGTCGTTGAAGCGATGCTCCATGATGTCATTCTCTTGGGAGTGCTGGTGGGGGAATGGGTACTTTTCTCACCGGATACTTTTCCATGTTGTTTGTACAATTCAGTCGTGCTTTGGAATGTATCTGCGTCGCAATTGGCAGAGGCAGGATTGTTGACCACACTGTCCCTGCCTTGGGTCAGGTGTCTATGGATAAAAGAGATGTTAAAGTAAATGTTCTCAAAATATCCCATTAGGGTCGAACCCTTTTAGCCTTTCATCATACGTTAGGTTCAATTTCTTGAAATGGGTGGCAAACTCATAAATATTGTCCATGTTTCTGCACACGAAGTCTCCGACTTTCCAGGAAAGAGGAATGAACTGGTTTTTTTTTCTTGTCATGGAAAAAATGCAACCAGTTGTTGTATTGCCTTGCTATTTCTGCAACAAACATCTTTTCCGTGATGTGTCATGGAAGGAAATCAATATTTTCCTTAAAGCCAAATACCATGAGGACACTGTGATTTTCCTTTTCTTCAAGTGTGCCCTTCCTGTTCAAAAACTTGGTTGCCTGGCCATCCATGGAGCATGCTTGCCTAACAATAAATCTTTGAAAACTGAGATAAAGCCATTAAAAAATTCATAAAAACAATGGGAGGCCTTGTGCCTCCACAGGGCCTTGTACCAGAATGTTATTGGGTCGAATCCATAGTTTATTTTATTGGAAAGAGAAAGTTTTGGAAACGGGCAACAATGCACTATTGCGAAAATCAAGTAGGATGACATATAAAATTTATTCGATTCTTTGAATCGTGACAACTGGGAACAAAGCTCAATGGAAATTATCTTTCTCTAATCGAAAATGTATTGTTCCTTGACTGTGAAATACACAATATAAATAATTATATGGGAAATGCTTGTCGTTGATGTTTGTCCCATTATTCTTGTAAACAACCAAGCAATTTCCCGTAATGGATTTCTAAAGAGATGTTGTTGGGTCTTCGAGGAAGTCGGCTAAGATGTCCAACCCATTATCATGTTTTTCTAGAAACTACTTGCAGTCTTGTCCTCTGAACGTTAATGTTGGCTCCGACAATTGTAACATCTCGCGAAAGGCCTGAGGTGACAAAGAAACAGGAGAATGGTAGCGCAGTGTAATAATTCTTTGGCCTGGAATATATCTTTCAGTGCACCAAGAGACCACCTCCTTAAAGTCAAAAAACTCAGGGACGCAACCTACATGAGCGATCCCAAACGTCCAAATTAATTTGTTTTAGGTGGAATGGGATGAATAATAAAAGTATGCCTTGGACCACTGGAAGTTCTGGTCCTGATGTCCGAAGATAATTACTGTATCTCCACAAAACTGTTGCCGACCTGCTACCATAAGTCTACAATAATGTTTGTTTGCTCTAGACGATGGATAAAATGAAAAGTTGGAAGGGATAAGATAATCCTGTGCAAATCTCGGTCCAAAGTGTGTGAATGGGATATTTCCTCGAGACTTTCGTTCATTAATGACAATTTCGACGGTTGTTGCATGATGATTTGTTAACATTAAACACTAATAATCGCATACATAGAAATGCAAACATGGCAGATATTGCAATGAGAGATTAAGCATTGTAGATTTCTTGAGCAGGCCAACACGGTGACGCGTGTTCGAGATGAACAATCGGAAGGGAAAAAATAACTCTCCAAACATCTTGGTATAATGCATAATAATGGGAGATCTCCTTGAGTGTTTCACGCATTAATGATAATGTTGATGGTTCCTACATGGTCAACTGCTAGCATGAAAGGTTTCTAATCACGTAGTAAGAAAGTACGGAGGTCGCAGGCATGGGAAAAACATCTTTGAAATAGGGTTACAAGGTACAACCGTTGAAGGTGAGGGTGTGAGGGAAAAAATTGTATGTCTCATAACTTTTTGAGTGCAATACGACTAACAATGAAGAGGGTATGGCAGGACAGTCCAGAGGGCAATTTGTATATGACTAGTAAGATAATAACTAATGTATCTCAAGAAGGATAGGAAGTTAGTGAGGATGGAAGGAAACAAGAGATACTTTGAAACATTTGCGAGTCATGGCAGAGTGAAACTTGCGAGTTTGATGAGTCCACACTAGAATTGTAGATCATGAAATTTTTGAGTGCAAGATGTACACAATGCAACAAGAAGCAGATTTCAAAACCGCCAAGCCGAAAACTATGGCCATAATATTGGCTGAGTATGGCCATAGATGGAGATAAAGATATGTCAACCCGCCAATGTTGGAACCCATGACCATAGAAAGGTGGCTAAATATATAACCAGAAAGCGATAATACAAGGAAATAAGAAAAGGGAAAAATGACAAAAGAGTTCACGGTGGAATTATAAATCACAGAAATTTTGAGTGCAATATGTATATCACAGAACAAGAAGCAGCGAAGTTCGAATGCGCCAACCTGAAACAATGACTAAGAAATGGATATTTCGTGAACCCGTGAACAAGAGAATCCAAAAAAGGGTCAGAAGGTCTCCCCAGAAGACATGAGGCCCCGACGACCAAATTGTATCGTTCGGAACATTTGAATGCATAATCTGTAACACGCAAGAGGGGACAATGTCGAAACCCGGTAGTGAATTTCTATATTGCAGAGGGCTGGATGTGAACTATTTCGTATCAGTGTGTGCAATTGCCACTAGAAAGAGTCACTAGTAAGAGCACAACCAATGTATATTAGGAAGGACAAGAAGTTAGTTGGGATGGAAGACAACCACAGATACTAGAAACATTTGTGAACCATGGTAGAGTGAATCTTGTGAATTTGAGTCCATGGTAGAATTGTAGATCATGGAAGTTTTGAGTGCAAGATGTACATGGCAGAACTAGAAGCAGAGTTCGAAACCACCAACCCGACAACCGCGGCCATAAAATTGGGTATGGAAACCAACATCGATCGGTCGGATTCGTCATGTCATTATATAGATGGAGATAAAGATATGTCAGCCCGTGAATGCTGGACCTCGCGATGATAGAAAGGAGACTCAGTATATAAAAATAGAGGCATAATACACGGGAAGAAGAAAAGGGAAAAAGGACTAAGGAGTCTGTGGTGGAATTGTAGATCACAAAATTTTTGAGTAGAAGATGTGAACCCGGTAGTCAATTTGTATTTTGGATCACGGGTTCTCAGGCTGGTGGGCTCAAAATTGGGCGTCTAATGTTTCGTTCCCTACAAATAGCACCCATAGCTCCGCGATATACAAATTGACAAGCAGAGTTGCAGACTATAGATATACAAATTGACAAGCGGAGTTGCGGACATATCTCTGGAAATTACATGAACATTTAAAAACATACAATAGAATAGTAATAACGTCTGTTACATGGGTTCGTGGAGAAAAACACAAAAAAAATACCATTCCCGAATTAGTTTTCTTTAAAACAAAGGCTTTTCTTGGAACATGAAGCAGAGTTCGAAATCGCCAACCTGGCAACCACAACCGTAAAATTGGCTAGGTATGGAAAGAAACAGCGGTCGATCAACTTCATGGTGTCATTATATAGATGGACATAAAGATATGTCAGGAAGCCAACGCTGGAACCCGCGATGATAGAAATGTGACTAAGTATATAACCAAAGAGCCATAATACACGGGAAGAAGAAAAGGGAAAAAGGAATAAGGAGTCTGCAATGGAATTGTAGATCACGGAAATTTTGAGTAGAAGATGTGAACCCGGTAGTCAATTTCTATATTAAGAAGGGCCAGATGCCAACTGTTTCGTACCATTGTGTTCAGTTTTCACTAGTAAGAGTACAACCAATCTATATTAGGAGCGAGAGGAATTTAGTGAAGATGGAAGGCAACAATAGATACTTTGAAACATTTGTGAACCGTGGTAGAACGAAGCTTTGTGCCAACCCGAAATAGTATCCAAGAGTTGGACATTTCATGAACCCAGCAACAGGAGGATGCAAAACAGGCTGACAAAGTCTCTGCAGAAGACGCCAGGCCCCGAGGTTCCAATTGTATCACTCCGAACATTTGAATGCATAATCTGTAACAAGGAAGAGTGGATGAAGTGGGAATCTGGTAGTGAATTTGTATATTGCGGAGGGTGTGATGCCAACTGTTTTTTACCTCTCTGTCCAGTTGTCACCACTGAGAGATAATTTAGTATTGACAATTTTTTCTAATATATTGTTAGATACTTGATAGGGATTTCCATCCGTAAACAATGGCAATCTCCACCCTGCCAGCTCTGGAATCCATGTGTCAATTTGTATATTGCGGAATTGAGAGCGATGTTTGGAGGACACAGAACAATAGAAATGTAATGTTCAGTCAGGAAGTCCGCAGGTCTGCTTATCAATTTGTATATCGCAGAATTCTGGGTGCTATTTGTAGGGCACAGAACAATGGAGGCCCAATTTTGAGCCCTCTCGCCCGAGAACCCGCGATCCAAAATGTGGCTAGGTATGGAATTCACAATTCCTACATGCTCAATAAAATATCATGTCCATACTTTATAGTCCCATAATACACGGGAATAAAAAAAGGGAAAAAGGACGGAGGAGTCCATGGTGGAATTGTATATCACATAAATTTTGAGTGGAAGATGTATATCACAGAAGGACGCGAAGTTGCTGGGGATGGAAAGAAACAACAAATACTTTGAACGAAGTCAATGTATATGAGGAACCCGCGGTGGAATTGTAGATCACAGATGTTTTGAGTGCAAGATGTATATAACAGAACGATAAACAACAGAGTTCGTAAGTTCCCACCCTGTAGCAACGACCATAAAATTGCCTAAGTATGGAAAGGAATAGCAGTCGATCGGATCCGTCTTGTGAAGATATGGATGGAGATGAAGACATGTCATCCCACCAACTCTGGAACCAGATACCATAGAAAGGAAACTAAGTAAATATCTAGAAAGTGATAACCAGTGGGAAGAAGAAAATGCCAGTGTGTATGCGCCAACACGACAACCACGGCCATAAAATTTCTTAGGTGTGCAAAGGAACAGTGGTCGGTTGTATTTGTCATGTGAAGATACAAATGGAAATGAAGATATGCCAGCCTGCGAACCCTACAAGCACCCATCATACAAGACAACTAAGTATAAAACCAGAAAGCCATAATGAATGGGAGAAGGAAAAGGGGAAAAGGGATAAGTATCTGACAGTCGAGAAACTTTTTTTTTCCATTTATTAATGGCATTGTTTTCGAACCCCTGCTGGGTTCTCACTAGTAAAAGCATAAACTACAGATCACTGAAGTTCTTTGGATGCAATATGTATATGACGGAACAAGGAACATATTGGTGGGTACTGCGAACTCGGGGCCTAGTGGCCAGATAACAGCCTAAGTATTGGTCAAGAGAAAGGTTTGATATCTATTTCAATAGTATTCATACTAATATGTATTAATGGAGAAATTTTTCATATTTATCTCAATAGTATTCATACTAATATATATTAATGGATTGTTTCTATTTCAAATGCAAATGATCTTCCAATTTGCAGGATGCTCTTCGGTTCGCAAATTTCATTGAAACCAATTTTTTTTTGACTATAACATGTACATAGCGCAATAAGAAACATGAATTTGCATTGTTGTTTCAACGAGATAAACTCCTTATCATCTATTCATCTTGTATTTCTTGCAATGACATGAGCAAATGCCGATTCTCCATAAACATCAATATCTAAATTAAATTAAATGTAATGAAAATTTGGTGTGATTTAAGTAATTAAGACAGCTTCAGCCTTCCCTTTATTAATGCCAAGATTTTCGAACGCCTAGTGAGTTATCAGTGGTTAAAGCATAAATTGCAGAGCACCGAAGCTCTTTGGCTGCAAAAACATAATTTCTTAAGCTTTGTAGAAGAGGAATTTTTTATATTTATTCCAATAGTATTGATATTAGTATATATGCACAGATATTATCAAATAGAAGAAGTTTCCTTCTTGTAACTCATTAATTCATTCTATTTACGGGACCCGAAGAATGGAAACAGGACGACTCCTCCAATTTATTTCTTTAAATACAGGACCGATGCCACATAAGTATGGCTTATAAAAAAATATTCTTAAATGTAAAATGTAAGCAATGAACATAGCAGGGTTTATTTAAATTGAAGTAGTGGGAAGCAGAAAGAAAATCTTGTCATCCATGTTTAACGACATGGGGGAAGAAGGCACAAAATAAAATTAAAACAAATACCAGAGATTGGAAAATATTATTAAAAAATAAAGTGGAATTATTCTATATCCAAATAAGATGGGTTACAAAATGCAACTAAGGCTATTTGCCACAACGATTGTGATTTCTCCTGTCGCCGACCAATAAAAAATATGTACATTGATGAAGCTTCTTCACAGTTCTCTTGACGTCCAAACCCTTTATTCGTAAAAAACGAGTTCAATATCAATTTCGGGTTTTCTACTTAATCACTGCTGCCAACTACATCTATCCTAGTTTTTTGAACACCTTGTCTCTTCCAGATATGGCCTGCTTGCAATCATTGGTTATTCAACATTCCATTCTTTGTCAAGTAGTAATTTTCCTCTTCCGTCGAAAACTTGGGGTTCAAGGTTCTTTCCTTGCAATGTTCCTGACCCTTGACATCCGAGACAACTTAGAAATGCAATTCAGGCCGATTTCAAAGTGGAGGAAGTCGTTTTATGTCACCATATCTATGGCAAGGGAAAAAAATTGAAGTATGTTGTGACTGGTATTCTCCCTGTATTCGATCATCTGTTTGGTTGAAAAGCCTGCCTGAAGATTTGTATGTTGAACTTCTTTGCTTTATTACAGTAAATTGGAAGAAACGTCCAACCCAACTGAAAAAATAAAAATCTGTTGAGGTGCATAACTTCTTCGAGCAACACAGATCTGCCAAGTGCATCATCACCACAGGTCTGGCAAGTGTATCAAATGTTGTAGATCACATGAGAAACTTTTGTAGCAATAATATGTCATTTTATCCACCCATACAGTTTTTGTTACCCATCTCTGGGTGACTTTGCAAGTGGAGTAATATTTTTCATCATTTATGAACATGAGGGGTCATTATGCAAGCCACTGTAAATGCGCCGCCCCCGAGGAAGACAAAATCTTGTGGGATCTGCAGAATTTGATACACTTGCCAAATCTGTGTTGTTGGAAGAAGCTATATACTTCAACGAAGAACTATTTTGCACGTAACCTGAAAATCCATTATAATTCCCAGCAAGAAAACATAGAAGTTCAACAAACAAATCTTTAGTCAACCTTTTCAACCAACCAAAGCATCGAACACAGGGAGAACACCAACTAGAACATACTTGTTCTTTTTTTTCCTCCTCTCTATCTTTCTCTTCTATAACATAGTTTTTTTTAACTCAAATCTCACGTCACATAAAACCAGTCTCTCTTCTTTCATCTGGGCCTCAATCACATCTCTAAGTTGTCTTACATGTCCATGACCATGAACATTAGAACGAAGGCACCCTAAAGCACAACTCTTTAATGAAATTGCAATAAGTATTTAAAAGAAACGCTGGATGATCTTCCGTAGATTTTGTGTTAATTCGTTTTAATGACAGATGTTCTCGATATTTTCGCTTATTAATGCCAACCTTTATGAATATGTACGTTAAATAATGACTATTAGCACGTATTAAAATTCCCATATCCGAGCAGATTCTCAAATCTCACATCTAAGATATGCACAGTATTAAAGAGGGACACGACATGAAGGCCTCTATGGGTGACATGATCATGGACTATGCTGAAGCTTTTAACAAAACTAAAAGACCGCAAACAGGGAAAAAAAGAAAAAAAAATGCAAACTCAAAATTGAGGCAAAAGAAATTACCAGATCCAATAATATTCGCTTGTCTATTCATTTTAATGGGAGATGTCATCGACCTTTCCAATTATTAAAGCCTGTTTTTTCGCACCTGTTTGGTCAGTTCTGACTTTTGAAAGAATAATCAAAGTCTATTGGGAAGGGTGGAAGGTAGCAGGGATGGAGGGGAGCGACAAAAGAATTTTAATTTTTTGAACCTAGAAAATCGTGAACCCACAAAACTGAGCCAGAAACGCAGTTTACAAGAGAAAAACAAAAGGAAGAGAAGAACTATATTGCTCACACAACAAAACCTACTCTCATAACTATGAAACCATAACAACACATAATCCATGGAAAAAGCATCGCCAGCTATGATATATAGTTTGAGGCTGACACAGTTCCAATCATGATTGCAGAAACCCAAACGTGCAAACTGCAAGAACATGAACAAGCAAGCAAGAACAACAAGAACATGCAAATAAGAAATCAGTGGAGATGCAAAAAACAAGCATGAGCCAGTAAACTGACAATGCCGCTAAAACATATAAATTTAAAAAATGGAAAAAAAATGTATTGTAACAAGCCTGATAAGTAAGCATTCAACGCTACCAATCCTGTTAGGCGAACATTTAAGTCTGTCAGAAATGCTCTCTAAACATGTAACAAAAAAATGCAATGTGGCAGATCTCTGATGTATCCCCAAAAAATTATTATATTTTTTTGTAACAATAGTTCAAACACCAAAGAATGTATTGGAAAGACAAACTTTGGATATGCCACCATATCAAACATTGCCATAGATTTACCTAGCATAAAATTCTAAACCAAACATTCGGATTAATGCTAGCATTAATCTACCTTCGACGAATGCATAACAAAATATATGATTCATAAATACCATATACGATCAAATACTTTGGATATGCCAACATATATAACATTGGGAATAACGAAGCCAACAATAAGACCTCCAATCCCTTGTCCAATTAGATCATGACAAATATGGTGTTTTTTTTAATATAAAAATCGATGTTTTCAGTTCTCTGGTTCCAACAATAGAAAATATGGAAATATTTCTGGTCCCTAAAATCCTGTTGGTGCCATGCCGCCTACAATTGCATTGCAAAAGGACTACACGGTGTAAAGCCGCAGCGACTGCACATCAAACTCAACTGCTACCAAACAACAAATTGCATTAAATAGACTCTCTCCATAGTTAGACACAACATTTGTTGCCAGCTGTAAACCATGAAAATCTATGCGATGCACAATCCGTTCCCATAGCGATTCAAGGTCTTTGCAAAAGAGCGTTAAGTAAATATGAGGTACTTCAACATTGCATATGGACATTTTTCTATACAGGAGTGGTTCATAATGACCACTGACAACATTGGCATCATGGAACAAGATGCAATATCGATTGTCAGAGGCAGCTTTGTTGAATAGTAGATATCTTCTTTTTCTTGTCAATGACCATATTCTAACCGATATATTGAGCCAATTAGACAACCACCATATACAAAATGTGTCTCCCCAAAGTCCCCTCTCATGTGCAGGGAAAGATGGAGATGCAGACAACCACATCTTTGAAAAATACGTAGCGACATCATGTATTCTGTGCAACTACTGAAGAAAATCAGATTCCAGTTTGTATTCATAGGAGTTCAATGCTTCTGCGTCGCCATTTTTTAAATAGACCAAGAAATAATCTATCAATCCATTGCGCAACTCAGTCGAAAAATACTGGAAATGCAACAGAACCTAGAATGTATTGAAAAGGCAATCCCCTACAGTATACAAGAATGCATCGAATCTAAAGATGTCATTGCTATGCAAAGCCACGTCAATGCTGCCATGTATAATGGACTATGTATCTATTTCATACGACTCAAAATCTATTACTTATTCCATCTTTTCAACTTTGATTTTGAATTTGTTTGTTAGATACTTTCACTTTGTCTAAAAATAGAGAAAAGGGGAAAAAAAATAATAGCACCCCCCGCCAAAAAGGAAAGAAAAATAGGAAAACTACAAGCCTAAAACTGGGTACCAAACAAACGAAATAACACAAATAAATAACACCATAAATTTACTCGACAGAAAGACAACAGGTGGGTGTAGTTTTCCGACCCACAGAATAAAAACATTTCCTGCGTCTACACCCTCACCAATGGTTCCCTCTTCTAATAGCTTCAAACTACTTTTCGAGAACCCTTCGCATTGCAATTTTCCAAATAGCTATGAATGTCGCAGCCGGCATATGAAGATGCATGGTTTCCAGGAACATAAATTAAGAGCATATACAAAGATGGTTTGCAACAAAATTTGGAGGCAGGGACCCCCACCATTGAAAAACAACAACAGGGAAACTTACCCGTCAATGAGGGATGAAAAGAGGTCAGCCCAAAAAACTGGAAACCGCAATAACAGGTCCAACAACTTGCAAAGTCAAAGATGTCCAACTGCAGGACCTTAACTTTGTAAAGTTGAATCGAACAAGAACAACAGTCATGGAACCAAGCAGCGAACAAGTATCGGCCATTGAAGCAGCGATGCCGAGCATAAAAAAAATGGAATGAAACTATATCCCAATGCATTTGCACAATAAACATTTAACCTGTTAGGTAAACACTTAAGACTGTCAAGACCGCCTAAGGGCCTAGCCCTATACAAACATTTAAGAAAAAATGCAGCGTGGCAGGCCTATTCTCTCGAAGCACGCAACAATAAAACAAAAATCACACATACTAATATGGTAGACAATGTATTTTAGCTAGCAGAAATTGCTAAAGGAAACATTCGAACTAATGCTAGCATTAATCCACCTTCGACCATTGCATAAGAAAATATACGATTCTAAAATACCATATACGATGAAATACTTTGGATATGCCAACATATATAACATTGGGAATAGCGAAGTCGGAAAAAAGACCTCTAATCCATTGTCCAATCACATCTTGACAAACATGGTACTTTTTATTATATAAAATCGACGAAAGATGTCTGACTACTATCAAAAAATGGAATGAAACTGTATTCCAACACAGTTGTACAATAAACATTTAAGATTGCCAGACCTATTAGGTAAACACTTAAGACTGTCAGGACCGTCTAAGGGCCTAGCCCTATACAAACATTTAAGAAAAAATGCAATGTGGCAAGCCTCTTCTCTCGAAGCACGCAACAATAAAGCAAAAATCAGACATACTAATATGGTAGACAATGTATTCAAGCTAGCAGAAAATGCTTAAGGAAACATTCGAACTAATGCTAGCATTAATCCACTTTCGACCAATGCATAAGAAAATATATGATTCAAAAATGCCATATACGATCAAATACTTTGGATATGCCAACAAATATAACATTGGGAATAGTGAAGCGGCAATAAGACCTCCAATCCGTTGTCCAATTTGACAAACATGGTACTTTCTATTATATAAAAATCGATGTTTTAAGTTCCCTTGTTCCAACAATAGATAATATGCAAATATTTGTGGTCAATGCACAATTTAATACCAGATCAACGATTTATCGATCGCTATAGTCCCTCTTTGCCTACGACAAGGACTAATAATACACCCATACTAACTACGATCCACCTCAAATGGTCTAATGGGTTTTTATGAGGCGCACATTCGTTCCAACTGTCAACCAGACATGGTTGTACACGAAATCCTTGAAGTTTTAATTGTGTATGGTCTTGTTCATCTACCCAACCATCGTGGAAATACGTGCAAGCACCATGCAAGGGTTTACCAACTATGTAATTACTTTAAAGTCTCATTTACTTTAGTCACCTACTACTCAGATGTTGGCCCATTAATTATCCTACCCTTCATTAACACATGTATGATAGCTATGATCACTTGGTTTTGGGTGAAGTTACCACCTTTCCCTTATGAGTTTGTATGGAGGCTAAGTGCAGAGCGTTAGCTCTGTTTTCTTCCCCGGCTTATATCTTGTTTTTGTTACTGTCATGAGGTTTGCAGGTAACTCGCTTGTTCATAGCGTCAAGGGCGTTGAACCTTTACTTGTTTAGTTATTTAAATCTGTATTTCGTTTACCTATTGTTTTATTAATTATGCCGAAAGGCGTATACCTATTGACAATGGGCATATTTAATAGGTTTTTAGTGCTTAATCAGTTTTGTATGGACAAGATTAAATATTGATGGAATATTCTTAGTCGTCCCAATAAATCAATGGTTGTGATTTCAACTACTAACTTCCTCACTATTATAAAGACATCCGTTTACATGTTTATTTTTTTACTTTTACTTAATCATATTTAAAATTTACTATAGTGGCTAGCTGATTGCCACGTCTAAATAATTAACAAAAATTAAGCAGATTTAAGTTTTTTTACGGCTTATAAATTTCTTACTGAGATAAGTGGAAGTGCTTCACCTTATTTTACCCTAAAAGCTTGGTGACACGTTACACTCTTAAGCCAACATTTACTGGATATGTGGCTGCTACACGGGGGACTGCAGATTAACTTGCCAACCCTTTAAAGTTTCTCATAATAATATACAGTAAAGCATATGTAAAACGAAAAACTCAGTCGAGGCTGTGAGAGGAAACCCTTTAACGAAAAAGGTTTTAAAAAATGGACAGCCCTGCAATCCATCTGACGCCCGCGCATGCGTGGTCTCCTGGATATTTCCATGGCCAACTTGTCAATTGTAATACGGTAAAGGCATACCACCTAAAGGCTTACCAGTGGAGAAAC